>JAIPRM010001744.1:0-35286 GCA_025469315.1 Stegophylla sp. TES_Ste_2020
TCGGTCGCAAATGTCGCACGCGTGCGGCCTGTCGCCCGTGTGCGTCACGTAGTGTCGCGTCAATTTCGACCGTTCCGCGAACGCGCGGCCGCACACGTCGCACGCGTGCGGCCTCTCGTCCGTGTGCGTCCTGTAGTGTACCGTCAGATTGGACTTGTCCGTGCACGTTTTGCCGCAAACGTCGCACACGTGCAGCGCGCGGCGGCGGATGTGCCACACGCAGTGTCTGCTCAGACGGGACTTCACCAGGAACATTTTGCCGCAAACGTCACATTCGAATGGCGGTCCGCTCCCGCCGCCGCCGCCGCCTCTGGTGGCACGGATCCCGGTCTCGTCGCAGTGATCGACCCGACGACGTCCATCGCGCGGTCCTGCCCTCCCTCTGCCGCCGCCGTCCAGCTTGAATTTCGTGTTATTATGTCTTTTTTTCGTCCGGCAGCAGTATTTCGCGACGACACATCAAACAAACAAATGGGCCTGGAAAACATACAAACGAATTCACTCACTTTTTAGCGAAATATTTCCTGAAACTCTACTATCCTATCCTACCCATGACCCAAAGTCAGTTGTCCTAACAGTATTTTCGGCAAAGAAATTCAAAAACTTTTTATTATTTATTTTGATTTTAAATTTTGACGGCTCACAACATAAAAAAAAATTAAAAGCCCGACATGCTTAGCACCGTGGGTATATTCTTCTGTCGTCGGGCGAGATTTGACATGGGTGTGTTCAAGCGTGGATCGAGAAATCAGAAATGGAGACGGCTAATTTTTTTTTTTTTCTGGTAGAAAAATGACAAATATAATTTTAGTTTGTATTGGAAATAAGACAGCAGTATATTTTTAGATTCTTAACTTAGTGTTTTTACAATGATGTTTATTTTATTAGATTCTGAGCAGTAGCATATGATTTATATGATTTTATAACGATGTTTATTTTATTTATTATTCTTTTCTCTTTTTGGAAACATTTTTTTGTATAGAAATACCTGTCCAAAAGTTTCGATCAGTAACTCCAGAACCCAAATCACACACAGATGATGCTTTAGATTTAGAAGGTCATTTATCAAATTTGTCAATATTTTTTCCAAAAACTTGACAAAAAGCACGGTAAAATATGCAATTACTGGAATTTTCGTTGAATTTAAAATTGCTTCATAACATAACTTCAAAAATAATGCAGCTAGAAATTTGAAACTTTCACCAACTACTACAAATGGTTACGAGAACATTCATAAAAATTTCAAAAAGATTTTACTAATTTTGAGTTAAGTATAGCACTGAAATTTTTTTCTCATTTTTTGTTAGTTTTTATGTTATACAATTTATGAATTTTGATATTAAGACTTGAAAATTTAATATGATCTCACTTACATATATGTCTAATTGACATGAAAAAATCTTGAATATCGTCAGTTAACTTTTTTCTCTATAACCGTTTGAAGTTAGAAATTTGACAAAATTCGTTAGATTTACCTAAAATTACACACACACACACTTTAATGGATATACAAGAAAATTGGTTCAACTAACTTTTTTGAAACTTGGTACCTAGATAGAGAATTTCATTGCAAATATTTTGATGCAATAAAATTTCTTACGAATTAAGAATTTAACATTTTACAAGGGTTTGATTAAAAAAAAAAAAAAAAAAAAAAAAAAATAAGAGAAAGTACACATAAATTTTATGAAATATTTCTATTTTACATGTTCATGATCTGATCTATAGATAATTTTTCAAAATTCCTAATAGTTTAGTCAATCATGAGAAAAAAATCACTCAAAAATTAAGAAAAAAATGGTAAAATATATTGTAGATTAGATTTTCATGGAATAAATATTTTTGATTTAGTTAACTTCATAACTGATAGTGGTTATGACCTAAAATGTCCTACTATTATTAAAAATGGTGTAATACAGACAGAAAATTTTGATAACTTTTGTTATATATATGCAATTTTGGAATTTATTTAAAATTTTATATTTGTTTTTTAAACATAACTTTAAATTCATGATATGAGCTGTAAATATAATATAACCTTAATCGTTTATGTCACATACCTTATACCAAACTTGTATAAAGTCTATGATACATATATTTTATAACACTGAACAAACAAAAATCATTGATCATTTTTTTTTTTTTATAATTTATTGAAATTAAGATTTTGTATGATACTGGTAAATTTTATGTAAAATAAAGATTTTTCAATCAAAACTTCATTAATAGACTGAGGATTTTGTAGGAATTTGATTTTTTTCCTACTGGCTAAAAATGAAGCTTTGCCAGTTAAAAATTCGATTAATACTACTTACTTAGAATAAAATTCATATTTTATTTTGTTTTTCACTAATTCTTGTATTTTTGGTGCTATTAGAACTTTTTTGTTTTTAAGTAACATTTTTTTCAAAATTTATTATAAATTAACATATTTATTTGAAAGGCTATTATTTCAATCCTAACTTACTAGAGTATAGATTTTGTAGGCATTTGCTTTTTTTTTCTATTAACCTAAAACAAAACTATGAGCTATTATATTCAATTTAGTGAAGCAAAAATATTCACCCTAAAGAGATATTCAAATCCAACTCAATTAAAAATCAATAATCAACAAATATTATGGAATGATAAACACCAATCAATTAAATATCTTGGTGTCTATCTTGATGAAAAATTAACTTGGAAAATGCTTATCAATAAAAAATTAAACCAATTAAGCCTATACACGTCTGAAAATCTTATACCCTCTAATAAACTACAGCTCAACACTTCAGATTAAATGCTCCCTTATAATATACACATAGGCGCAACTAGGTGGAGGCTTAGGGGGCTAAGCCCCCTCAAAACCTCTCATAGCCTCCCTAGATTTTTTGAAAATTGCTAAAGGTTTAATGTATTTTGTAGGGACTAAATCAATAAATAATCATTTTAGCCCCCCCAAATATTTTGTCCTAGTTGCGCTTATGAATATACACATCAATGATCAGACCATTAATAACGTATGCATGCCCAATATGGGCAGCCGCATCCAAAACAAAAATTACAAAATTATAAACGATACAAAACAAGTTTCTCAGAATAGCTCTTAAAGCCCCATGGTACATGCGAAACACACAACTCCACAATGACACTGGAATACCATACCATAGTCACATGGATCAACAAACAATTTAAAAAATTCCATTCGAAACTAAATACAACAGAAGGAGCCCTTCACTTCAAAATTGGGAAAAAAACCAAAAACCGCAGACTAAAGCCATGTCTCCCACAAGATGTCTTGCTACTTCCAGAATCGTCATCATCATCTTCTGTATCAGTATCATCAGAACATTGACCTAACAAGACAATTCAGACTTGAGTACATTTAGTTGACCCAAACAATTTATAAATTAATTAGCTCATTATTCTATTAAGTCTAACTTAATTTCTTTGTAAATAATATTGACAATAATAATTTAATTTAGATTTCATAAACTGTAAATTGTAAATTATAAATATATTGTAAAAATACCAGGTGTATTGAAACATGTAAATTGATAAATAATAAAAAAAAACAATTCAATTTATATTTGATAGTACGAATAGTGCACAATTTTATTTTGCTTCTTTGAGTTGATTTTGGAGCTTTATTAGAAATTTAAATGCCTTTTTTTTCAGATTCAGTGCATAATGGCTTCATTTTAAGTATTTATTTATAATATTATAGAGTTATAATTCAAAGGGGGAGGGGGTATAATCTTCTAGCCCTTCATCTAGATCCATACCTGGATGTGTTATATTTCAAAGAAGTGATAGCTTCTTTCTTCATTTAAAATGATTCCGAGTAGCTTCATGTTCTATGAGACAATTTCACCTAAAAGTTAAAAAGTTTATTAATATTACAAAATATCAGTTTCATATTCAACAATTTATGAAAAAAGTTTTTACATATTCAAAATTTTCTTTCACAAAAAAATTTTCCATAATAGAAGTTTTCTATCTATATTTTAATTTTGATAAAGTTTGGATAAAAAGTTTTAAAGGGGTTTTTATTAAATATTGAACAGATTTTTCCAAATTTTGAAAAACTATTGAGTGTTTCAGAAATTACTCTCCAAAAGTACCTTTTTAAAGTACATATTGATTCAAAAAGTTGTTTGAGTTGAGAATTTTGGACAAGTATTTTTATAGGAAAAGTTGTAAACATAAAAAAAAAAAAAAAACATTGTAAAAAAACTTTTCCCCTCAGAATCAAAAAAGGTAATTTCTTCTAAAAGGGGGTGATAAGTAAAAAGTGCAGATTTATAACCTATGATCCTGTCTATAACCCTGGTGCATACCTATATAACCTAAAAAGACTTTTACTGTTCTAAGATATAATTGTAAGTAATTAAGACTATTTAAAATAATATTTTACAAGCAAATTTTAGGTTCTGAATGAAGTAAAGAAGTCAATGTATTTACAATGATGTTTATTATTATTATTTTATTTTTTTCTAAGAGTATTTCTCCATATAGAAATACTTGTCCAAAAGTCTCAACCAGCAACTTATTAAAACCGGATTTGCCTCTGGTACTTTAGAGAGATAATTTTTCGAATTTCTTAATTTTTTTGGGGGAAAAACTACCCAAAGTTTGACAAAAAGACACGGAAATTATCATTTTTTGATCCAAACTTTATCAAAATTTAAACATTGATATGAGAAACATTTTGGCGCAAGAAAATTTTGAATTTATGAAAAAAAAAATTTTGGATACTTTTTTTCCCCTTTCTTAATTTATTAGATAAAAAAGTTAAGTAAAGCAATGATATTACTTATTTACTAGTAAAGGAAAGTAAAGACAAGTATAGATGAGAAAAGCCAATATACGTACCATGGGTAGTCTTTGCTCTTCGGGTCGGATACTTTTAGTGAACGTGTTGAAAACAACAACTATTATTGTTTATTATATTATTAACTTCTTATGTTAAAGATTGTTTTATTGAAGAAATAATTTATTGTTTCTTTAAAATTCTACACACCCACCAAGAGTGTCTGACCTGAAGAGCAAATACCCGTGGTACAAATTTTGTCTGGCTTTCTTGTTTATACTTTATTTAATTTGACTATACTTTACTTTATCATACTTATCTTTGGTTTACTTCACTTTAATTTGAAGTTATCATAAACTATTAAAATTATGGGTCAGGTTAGATAAGTGAATTTGAAAAATACTTAAAAAATAAATTACATACTTTTGAGGTTTTATCAATATTTTTCTTCTTATATCTATCTTCTTTTTTTCTATTTTGATAGTGAGTTTAATCTTTCTATAAGCAAAATACATAAAATTAATTTTTAGTTAATTTAATACCTACCTATACTAAGTAATAAAGTTTTACATTTTTTTTTTCACATCAGAGTTTCCAAGTATAAATTTTATGTAGGTGTGTGATAATAATTTTTCATAATTAGTGAAGGTAACAAAAGTTAAATAAATAATAGTTATGTGATTATTTGTTAGTTACTAATGATATAACTGATTAGAAAATGGATATTGAATATTATTATCTTAAATAATATAAGACAGATTTGCTTTTAAAAAGAGATACAGCCAGTTTGGTATACTTGATTTTTTAAAATTAATTGAACAAATAAATTGATTATATGTAAAACATTAGATAGAATTACAGGGTGTAATGTTTTTTTTTTCCAAGCAGATGTAAATACATGAAATAAGAATATAATAATAGGCATGCATAGGGAGAGGGAGAGCAGAGTATGCCTGAACATAATTGTAATTGGGTCTCTGAAAATCGAACCTTTGAATTAATGATCAATTTTTATCTGATGCTAGAAAGTAAAATATCTTTCTCTAAATTATAAAATTGAATATAATGTTCTAACATGAAATATTTTGTAATTGCTTTTTGAAACCAACATTTGTACAATAAATAAAGACAAATCTTTAATAAAAACAGAAACTTTTGTGGAAATGGATTTAAATTTTAAAGTAATAGAACTTGTTTGGATTATTATAAAGATTTGTGGCACCATAATATTCTTTTGTTTATTGAAAAAATTATTCATTGTTTCTACAGAATTTAATATACCCATCAAGTCCCATCCGAGGAGTGAATAATAACCAAGGTGCAAAGTATGTCCTGTTTTTTTATCCTGGGGTTAGGTTTCCTTTTTCTTACTGATATTGCAAAATAAAACAATATGACAACATATACAATAAACATAAAATCAAATCAATTTATAAATAGAATTTAAAAATAAATAAAAATAATTAAAATTAATGTTAATTTCTCCATAAATATTTATCTATCATGCAATGTGATAAAAGTATATTAAAATAAAATTAAGTAACATTGAACAATATTTGTTGTGCTTAGGAATTTCTTATGGAGGACACGTAATCTGGAGGTGAAGTAAGAACTAAATCTAAGACTGTAAATAATATACCTACTTATAGGCATAATTAGAAGGGAGGGCTTAGCCCCCTTAAACTGGCCACATCAATATAGAGTTGGATAGATCAGCAACTGATTATATTAAATAACCTTGTAGAATGTTTTTAATACCTATAAAATTCAAAGGTATTGGTCAACATGTGATTTAACGAGTGAATTTCTTGCAGGTATAGCTTGATAAATGTATTTAACATTAGATATTAATAATAATATTAAAAGATAACAACTTGTATAGTTAGATAAATATATTTTATATTAATTACATTCTTAAATGATGTAAAGAAAGTATACTGTGTATTGTAAGAAATAAATGAAACAGTACAATAATTACCATTTAATTATATTTTGAAATAAATCAACCAAAAATTGGGTGTTTGTACATACCAGAATATGATAGGTCACATGTTAGATTATAAACTTGATGGTAGATAACAGGTTAGACCAATGCCAACTTAAATTTTATAAAAACGTTTTATCAAACTTATTTTATAAATTGGCTATAATTTCAAAGGGAACTCTACCTCCTTCATAACTACTGCTGATAGAGGCATTTTTAAAAGCAGTAGCTAATAGAGTTAAATCCCTGAAATTAATTAATACAGGCTCACGCAGGCCACATTTTAAACGTGGCAATATATATTCAAGTTATACACGAGTTTCAAAAAACAAATTAAAAAATTTGAATAGGGGAGTACTAAAACTGATTTGATTTATTAATTTTATAAACACCTGTACTTAGTACTTACTTTCAATATTTTCGTTGCTCTTGCTTTTATGAAATTAATTTTTTTTAATCATTGTAATCAAATAGTTTTTGATGGAAGGCATGGTTTTTTCAAACTACAAAAAATCACAAAAATAAAATAATGTTTGTCTTATTTTCATTAGTTCTTTGCAAAACAATAAGATTGTTACAAATAAAAATACATACCTATAATAGGTATAGTCATAATACCTCTTTAGTTTGTAACAAAAATAATATTTACAATTATTTTTGTGATTAAATTATAATAAAAGTATGTAGGTACACTACATATACATCATTTTTAATTGTATGCAAAATATATTTATATATATATATTTTTAACAGATCAATAGTTTAAGACAACTAAAGTTACATACCAATTACGTAATGGTAAATTTTAATTAATTTGGAGGTAATGAAAGTCGAAACACTTGAAAATACAAGCATGGAAATTCCAATGACAAGAATTACTAGAGAGTAGTGAACCACATGACCAAGGTGGATCGCCTGGTGTAATATTTTCATTTATACTATGGTGGGCGGGTGGAGTGTACACACCTGATAGATCGAGAGATACGCACTATCCGCCATACACATCATGACTTGCAGGAAATTAGGTACGCAGTTATCCGAAAATGATAAGAATCCGAATTATGATAGTCACGATTTCCATTATTTTTCTATCAACTGTTGCTTTCGAAATTCTCGAGTTCCCGTTCAGTCTCGTTTTTCAAAATAAATCGAGCGTTGTTTTCGATTTGAATGTCCGCGAAGAAATAATTATTTTTATTATAATTTTGAAAAATTGTCAAGTAGCAACAGTTATGATACGGCTATCTTTTACTCCGAACTCTTGGAAATTGGAATACACCTTAAAATCACTACGTAGAGAAGATACTTTAACACTTAGATACATATATTATTGCCGAATCCCACGACCTTAGATTATCCTAATCCCTAGATCGTGCCTTTAATCAACATAACTGAACATATTAATAATATGTTTTGCAGAGCAGAATAGTTTTATCGGAGAAATGATTTATCGTTCATTTAAAATTCATCACCCTAGGTGCGAAGTACACATTTTTTAAATTAATTTACCGTGTGTTGGATTATGGTAGACCGTCGGGCCATGTTGTAGACAATTTTTCCCGGTAGACTGCATAATGTTAGCTATATTAATACGATAGCTATTCTCAGATCCTTTTAAATTGGTTTCAACTTACTGTTTTAAGGTAGATACCTTGAGAATTTTCTAATTTTCTTTTTTTTTCAATCCTAAACATTTATATTATTATCTAGTAAAAAAAGCCGAACCTACTTCGCACCATGGGTATTCTTCGCTTCTCGGGTTTGGTTGGTGTGTTAAATTTTAAATAAACGATAAATCACTTTTTCAATAAAACGATTCTGAGTGGAGCTTCAGTTTATATAAGATAATTTTACTTAAAAGCCATAAAGTATGCTAATAGTACGAAAAAACAAAATATTTCGTATTCAGCCAGTTTTACATCTCTCTATTAACTGAGAACAGGAAAAAAAAAATTGATGAGATAAAAGTGTTAAAAAATAAATTTACCACACATTTGTTTTCCATATTATTGTCTACCTATATTTAAATTTTCATAATATTTGGATTCCTCCCACAAGTGCTTTCTTGAGGCAAATTGTGATTCATAAAATATTGTTGGTCGAGACTTTTGGACAAGTATTTTTATACGAAAAGTTGTATAAACATTAATAAAAAAAAAAAAATTGTTTAAACACTGTAGCTTCTTCACTCCAATCAGAATCTAAAATCAAGGCTATTTGTAATATCACATTTATAAATTGTTTACAATTCTTTCTATCCTTCTATCTATTAAACAGTCCTCGTTCAAATCTTTTAGTCTCTCCTAATTGTCTACATAGTTGACAATGAAATTTATGAGAAATATAGGAGCCACATCATAATGAGAAAATGACTCTCTTTTAACCTCCTTTGGATTCGCCCTCGTGAGAACTCATATGAGTAAAAAAAAAAAAAAATGGATTTAAATAAATAAACGTCACTGTCAAAACCACTAGCTTCATCACTCCATTTTCTGCTGAATCTATGATCATTATACGACTAGTCGATACGCACGGATGCCGAACTGAATTTTTTTTGGCGTTCGAACCAGCTGCTCGAATCGTTTTTCAATTTTCATTCGCGGTCGAAGACGTCATGGTTTTACGCGAAAATCGTTTATTTCTGTTTTCGATATAGTTCCGTATCAACGCCGTAGAAAAATTCAAAAATAAAAAAAATAAACCGTGCACTTCATTTTCGATACACTTTTCGCACTCGCACACACACACACACACACACACACCCACGCATGTACACATAAACGCGCACACGTATAATGCGTGTATCGAGAATGAAGTGCATGACATTATACGGAGGAGACCCTTCACGCGCCATTTTACTACGTATCATAACGGCATGCTGTGGCGCGTACCGTCGTGGTCGTAACCGGATAATGTGTCCGGACTACTAAAAACGCCGTTGCGATACTACGGTATAATAATATACAGTGTTCGGGCGGAGGTGGGAGGGGGTGAGAGACGGAGAAAAAGCCGCTTTATTTATGCGTGACAATATTCGTGTGCCGAAATACCGGCCCATTAGGACAAACTAAAAAATAACGCGTACCCGAAATGTAAAAAATAACCCACGTCTTAACCGAAGCGTTCGTGTAAAAATGGACGGAATTTATTTTATTCGAACTAGGACCGCGAATAATGTGGTGTACCTACGTTCAGCGCACCAATGCCCACAACCGGTAAAATCGACACGCCGGATAGAGGATGTATATTTAGAGGGTCCACTGGAGGCGATTGTCCAAAAAAAAAAAAAAAAGAAAAAAATGATTAGCTTGTGTGAAAAATAATTCCAATAATTCGATGAAAATATAATATATTTTTTCATGTTTTGAAATTTTGTTTGCACTATAAACTTTTAATATATTTATTTCGTAATGCCATGAAATTAATTTCTTACTTACTTAGCAATAAATCTAATTGCTCACAAAAAACATACAAATGCAACAATTTCCGAGCCTTAGTGATAATAATATTAGAACGTTTTGGCTCACTTATGTCGTTTTTTCTGTAACCAACGAGTGCTGGTTGAAAATAATTCGTTAAAAAAAAAAATTGTATTGAAAATCAACAAAGCTATTTTTCAATTGCCACTCGTGAACTTTGACGAAGACGTACATAATTTGTTTTTATCCATTTTGAAAGTCGAATAATATAAATTAAATGTATTTTTTTACTTTAACAGTCGGTATACTATTACGAATCACGTTGAAAGGAAATGAAATCGTTTAGAGAATTCTTGTTTGGCGGTTCACCGTCATCGAACGACGACGCTCAGGTAATAATTTTAAATATTGATATTAACACTGTCAGTACCGGATTTAGGCGAATCGGAAAAATTTGCCATATTATGTACCTTCGCCGAAGGCCGTTAAATTGTAAAATATTCACACTTTCGACACGCTTAGGTGTGTATTCGAGCGTCAAGCGCAAATGAGGAGTTGAAGAGCGATAATTCCATACTAAGCCCAGAGTCATGAAAACGTCTTAGATCAGACACTCGCCTTACGTTTTATTTTATCGTGTAATGAAGTGTAGTTTAGTGTAGTAAAGCAAAGTAGAGTCGAGTCGAGTCGAGTCGATTCACTTAAAGTGAAGTGAAGTGAAGCAAAGCATAGCAAAGCAAAGCAAATATAAATAGTAAAGTATAGGTGAGAGTCGACATGTTTATTCTTCGCTCCTTGGGTCAGATACTTTTGGTTGGTGTATTGAAAATGTCTACTATTATTGTTCTTTATATTATTAACATACTTCGCTCAGAATCATATTGTTGTAGAAATGATTTATCGTTTCTTTAAAATCCAACAAACCCATCAAGAGTGTCCGACTCGAGGAGGGAAGAACATTTTGCGAAGTATGTCTGGGTTTTTTTTTATTCATTTGCTTATTTTATTTTATTTTTATATACCCATATAAATAGCATAGGTGTCTTTATTTTCTTAATGCGAGGCCTGAGGGTTTTGATTTTTTCAATTAGATACAAATACAAAAAAAAAATCAATTATCGTGTTTTAGTTGGTCCTAATTGTTTCCATCACAATGTTTTCGAATCCGGGGTATTTTCATTAGCTATTTTTGGTAAATTTGTTATTATAATTGCTCGTATTTATTACGGTCGGACGCGAACGGTTTGAAACGATAATTATTTACTTATGGTAAACGATTGTACAGTTCACAATATGGATTTTATAGAAAACGCATTAATATTTGTTAACATAATAATATTCAGGATCGCTGATATATATATAATAATATTTTAACTGTCACAGGGAAATGGTTTATTTGAATATCGTTTATTGTATTGCTAAACGGAAACATAACAATATTTTTATCATTACTTCACGTCCAGCGAGATTATATCAATATTTTTGTCACTCGATTTTCCATTTTTTTTTTGACTCGAGAAGATTCACTATGATATTATTTGTTTTGTACTTTTGTTATTGCGCGCTAATCTCGTATTGATACGTTTTTTATGACGTTTTATCTGCGTCATTATATATACATTATAAATAGACATTTAGGTCACGTGAGCTGTAGAGCATTAATAAACTACGTTTATCTCTACAAACAAATACTGCAGCGTTTTATTAAAACGAACGTGTCATTAAATCGTCGAGCAATAAAAATAATTGATATTTTTCAACGAATTCGATTTGAAGGATTTGGATAATACCTATGTACGTATATCGTGTGTATGTTTGCGGCCATAAGCTTATTCTCGAACTCGAAAATAAATATAATAATGTATTTTATTTGACGGTCTGTATGAACGACGATGCGCTTTAGTCGTCGTAGAGATTTAGCGATATGCGATCGGGATTCGCGGGATTACGACCGATCGTGTTTTATACGGAATCAGGGGTAGATTAGGGAGGGATTTCGTCCCGGGATAATTGAAAAAATTCTGGTCCATATACTAATTTACCTACCAAGTAATTAGCCAAAACTTTATAAAAATGATTATTTTAACATAATAATTATAAAACACGTTATTTGACACGTTTGGGACGTTATGAGTACGTTATTATTATAATTTATGTAAACATCAAAATTATTTTGTTTAACAGCCGAATGTGTTTTTACCTTAATTATTATATTTACGAATTATTCGTATAGAAATTATTTTTCGATCTTCATTAGCACAGAGTGTCTTAGATTAGTGTTGTCACAATCTCACCTAATGTATTGCGAAGTTTTCATATATTTCATAGAAGAATTAGGTCTCCAATAAGCTACTTTAAGATAATCGAATACATTTACATTTTATATTAATCCTGGCAACACGATGAACCGCATATACAAACAATTTTGCGAAATTTTTCGTTAAAATAATATGTTAGTTCACCGGATGTGTTTGGTGGACTCCGCTTCGTTCCGCAAATCAAAAATATATCTGGACTTGTTGCCCAAAACGTGTCATATATTATAAAAAGTCTGGGAACCTCTGGACTTCTTGAGTATTCTAGACAATTTTAACGTCTCACGTGTGAGAATCGGACCGGCGGCGCGGCGTTCGTATGAAAAATCGTTTTTCCCCTTCCGGCGTTTCTGACATCGTCGTCAATCACCGTGCATATTCATAAATTTCGCGAAAAGTTATCACATTAAATAATGTCATGCCCTATATTATTATATAGTGCCGCGCCGTGTCCGTCTTATGATCTCTGTCGCTCGCCGATCATACATAACACATAATATTATGCAATCGCGGACGTCGGCGGTGATGTACCGCACGGTCGGCCGGGGTTCAGGACGTCGCCGCTCGACGTGACATAATATATTTTTATTTCTTTGAATATTTCGTTCAAAAAAACGAAATATATATGTCTGAAAAACGCCGTGGGATTTTTTCACGTCACGATTGCATCGCGTCCGGTGTGACACGTCCGCCTACGAGATACGTTTCGCCTATCGTCTCATTTTTCCGTTTCACACCGATGTCGATTTACACTATTTATCATATAACTCGCCCCCCCCTCCCCCATGGACCGTCCGTGTGTGTAGCGGTTTTCTGTTAACCCCCGAATCTTGTCTAACACAGGGAAAAAATGTGAATATAGTTATTTTAACAGGGACAGCGGGGAGAATAAAATATTTAAAACCATAATGGGGGTGTACGAATCAAAAGGTGCGTTAATAATAAAAAGGCCGTACAGATTTTGCACCGTGGATATAGTTCGCTTTTTGGGTGGGATATTCTCAGTGGGTGTGTTTGATTTTAAAGAAAAGATAAATCATTCAGTTATTTATATACAATAACCACGTAACAATAATTACACGTTACCATGGTTGCCATGGTTACCCTGTTACCATGATTTAATGTTACCATAGTTGTCATGGTTACAGGGTAGGGGTAGTAGAGGTTGGGAGTCAGGGTCTTGGGTAAGGACTAGGGGGATTGAGGGGTAGGGGGTCAAGTTGAAGTGGAGATTTGAAAGATCGGAGTCATTTTTATTTTATTAACATATTTTATTTGCGTTTATGGGTTGTTAAAACGATAATTTTTTTTTCGCGCTTTTCGGTCGGTTTTAGGTTATATTTTACGCTTAAGAGCTATATAGTCCACGCCACTGCTTGTGTGTGGCGTGTGTGACGTGTGTACACACACACACACACACTGGTATATTATTCATATATTACCAGGAATATAACTAAATAGACACGTAGACACGCAGTCGGTCGAGTTCAGGAATGGAGGAGGGGGGGGGGGTGGAAAAAGAAAAACGAAATAAAGGAAACGTCGACGGGTAGCAGCCGTGCGTTACATATTGGTTTTGCTACCGCATTGGTTCGGTCGGTCGAGAAACCCGTCGCAGACGATGTATTATTACAAAAAAAAAAAGCAGAAAAAAGGTATGTACAAGCTGTTGATGGAAACTTGTCTATACACACAAATAATATCTATATATATATATATATATATATATATTTATATGCGTATTACACGCCATGACTACAACATTGTTATACTGTGAATATAAAATATATACGTGGTTGTTCATTTGGCATGTTCATCCCCTTTGTTGGCTGTAAAAATGGAAAAATGTGAATTTTTTTTTTGGTATGTTCAACTTACTATAAAAGATATGTGTTCTGTGTTTATTTTTTTCATGTCACCTTAAGGATGTCCTGTGATGAAGCAAACTTTATTTTTTTTCTTCAAATGACGTCCTTCTATTTTAACGAATACCGGAAAAAAAGTCCCAGACTTCTTGTTTCTGTTGATATAGACGATTATTAATATTATTACATTTACGAATTAATATTTGTTAATAGCTGTGAATGAACGCGATTATTTCGGAGCAAGACGATTCGACGCATACGGCATTTCAACGCGTGCAATTTTGACGCATCTATACTTCGACAAAATGTCAATTCGACGCATTTTATAATATTTATCGGCGTAGGTGAAATCACCGGGTGTTTGTTCGACTCCACTTCGCTCCACAAATTAAAAAATATCCCTCAATAGTGCGACGTGGGGAAATTTCGACATTACCACAATTAGAGTTGTAAATTTTTTTTGTGAAACATATTCATGAAAACGTTCGTGAAAAACATATCTGAAAATATATATGAATCTATTCATTTTTCAATTGGTGAACAAGGTGAATAATCTTCAAAGAAGTTATAAATTTAATTCTTTAAAACCTATCTAATATTTATTGAACATTTCATGAAAATTTATTTTTTAGGAAAAAAAAGATTGAAAAATTTTTTTTCCAGTTTTACAGCCAAAAGAAGGGTAGTCGGGGTGAACATGCTCAATGAATCATCCTGTATATATATATACGTGATCAGATTGTGACCGTAAAATGTATATGGATAGGATATCGACAGAAATTCCATTTAAACTGTAAATGTAAGCGTCGGATCGTCGTCGTTGTCGTCGTCGCGGTCGGTAGCAATCGGTGTAATGGAAAAGATTATTTATCCTCTGCTGACCGCCCCGTGCATTCATCGAAACATAATATACGTACACCACCTACATGCATTATGTATATTATACGTAGTCGCGTGTTTATAAACAGTCCGTCCCGTCGTTTTTCAACAATCCGTTTCGTTGTCGTCGTCGTCTTATCCTCGCTCCAGGTAACTATTCGTCCGGAAAATTCGTACATATTTTAATTATGCGCGTCTCTCTGTCTCGTCACATATAATTCGCCAAAAGTCGGAATTTCAAAATGTTTAAAGCACAAGTTACATTTTTATTCGATACAATCAGATAATATATAGCCCTTGTATAAATTCTATATTTATGCCGTGTTATTGCCAATTGTTCCCGACATAACAGTCATTGGAAACTAATTAAGTCAAATTATCTCATTACTCATTAGCCCCCCGTGTTGATTCGAACAATCACGCGAGATCGTATACCATATTGCTGTTCTACGCTTAGGTAATAAAGTCTTCATTCGGTGTTTGACAATTAATATTAATTCAAGCATAGAAGTACGGAATTTATCAGTTAACTGGAAAAAGCACTTGAGGAATAATTTGACAAAAGAAAATTACTACCGGATTAACGATAAAAATATGTATTTATGAAATTTTTATTGAAAAAAAAAATATCATTATTTAACACAGAAATCACCAGTTTTATACAAATTCTAACCCGCCCACATAATATTATTTATCTATGTATAATATGTATTTTTATTTATGTTATATGAAAGTATTTAACGAAATTGAATTGATTGCCCAAAATGGAATTAAACGTGATCACTGATCAGTATTTTCAAGATTTTGCTAAGGTTTCGCAAAACCTAACGTCTGCGGCGTTAGTCGTTCCGACTGGAATGCGGGGGCGATTTGTCTACATGGAATTCTCCATCGTTTCGTCAGGATGGTGATTCGGAGCCCGGGGGGGGGGAGGGGGACAGTACTTTCGAATTGAAATGAATACCGATCAAATAGAAATAAAACTGTTGTTAATATTCACGGTAAGGTTTTGCGCGTTTTTCGTGAAACTATACTATTTCGTTCAATGAAATGTAATTTGCCATATCGAAGCCATATATAGTCGTATAGTACACGCAATAAAAATGATACGAACTTGTTACGCAGAACGATACATATTGTTATATAGACCGGGGATGGAAAATTCGTGGAACGCGAAATATTCGAGAAAAATCAAACCGTTTGCCGAAGGAGAAATGAAAATAAATTTGGAATATTATCTGGAAATCATATTTTTCAATTTATTGTCATTCGATGGGTATGACTTATAAGTGCACGATATTTGTAAATAATTCAAAAAACGATCAGAACACATTGTATGTACTGTGTAGGTATTCGTACCCCCCCACGACGTGTGGCGGACTTCTTCTAGAAAAAAATAAAATTGTATTCCGACTAGAAATTGTGTAATATTGTTCGACAATATTGGTGCTTCGCTTCGTAAGCAGACAACATGCGACACTTTGAATCCATATTATTTTTTCTGTATTGATAAAGCAATATTTATCTACCTGAAATATATTTCAAAATATTCTATGAAACGCGGGAAAAAGTAATGAAAAATGAGTTTATTTTTGTCACTGGTGGTCAGACAGATTGATTTGCTACCTCTGTGTATTTTTGGGTTTTTGTAAGTAATAATCAAAAGTCAAAAAAATAATAATCGTTCTCTACACTCAATTTAAAGAAACGTTTATTTGAAAAAAAAAATTTTAATTAAAAAAAGAAACCCGGACCTTGGGTAAGATACTCTTGTCATTTTTAACACATCCACCAAGAGTATCTGACCCGAAGGTCGAAGAATATCCGTGGTGCGTAGTATGTTCGGCTTTCTTGTCTATACTTTACTATACTTTACTTTTTTTTATCTAATAAACAAATACTTACTCAAATAATGTGACGCACCGAAATTTTGGTCTGAGAAGTTTAGGAAATCAAACTGGTCATCGCCGGGACAGTCTCGATTAAAACTTTCATTGGTAATAAGTTTGATATAGGTACCTTCTTCGGTAACTGATATCACAAATTTCGTAAGTTTAATCAAGTGGGTACTTACGCGTGAAATGGAAATTGTTCGGAATTGGAAATTTTGAAATTCTTGAAGCCTACTTCGATTTCCGGTTGGGCCTGTAAAATTTAGAGATGCTCAAATCACTTTGAGCCGAAAAATTAACATCATTAAATAAACATAAAACTTTTATACTTTGAAAAAAAAATATTACTTTTAGTTTTGAATTACTGAATAATCGATTTTGTTATAATAATTGCGTAATAAGTACGAGTCGTTACCATAGTGAAATATATTAGTGAGTCAATGTGTAGTGCGAGGGGCTAGCTGATTAAGTTAGTTTTCCAAGGAAAATTATTGACTAGAAAAAGCTCTTATAATTTTTCGATTTCTGTTTTTATTTTTCAAAATTATATGCAATAAATAATATTATAATTATTTATTTAAATTTTAAATAAATTTATTTTTAAATATTATTAAATGTAACTTTATGCACTTTTACCAAATAAAATTAAAATTAACTTTCAATATAATGTAATATCTGACTCTAAATTAGAACTCATCTCTTATTTTAAAGACATGGGAATAATTTTCGACGTCAATTTAAAATTTTTCTCTTCACTCAGAAATGATAAAAAATAAAGCAACGCGAAATTTCGGTTTCATTAGGCGTACTTGAGGTTCTTTTTCATATTCCTTCTTTTAGGATTTCTTTATTCCGTTCTAACCTACAGTAGTAGAATACTGTCCATTAGTCAAAATAAAAATATAATATTAGTTGATATGTTTGAAAATTTTACTAATAAAAATCAAATAAATATATATTACCTAAAAAACTACAAAACTTTAAAACATGCAGTTATTATGTAAAAAAATGTTCAAAATATGTAAAACAAGACCAAGACATATTTTTAATCTCCAATATGTGAAACGGATTTTTCTATCCGACTTGGACTCGTTTAACTTTGTTGGATTTGGGAATATGCAAAACGCTATTCCGTCCTAAGTCTAATTATAATTTATATCCGTTTGGAAACGTTTTATCCGCACACGCCGTCGTAGGAACTCGAAAATTCGTCGAGTTATTCTCCAATAATTATTATCCACACAGACGTGCCGTACGAAATGAAGAGATTTCCGCGCGTTATTACGCGACGACGACGACGATGTAGACGTTTCGCCGTAACGATTTACGATCTCATCACGTAATCTGCACATTACATGTCAACACGTGTTAACGACTTCCGTAATAATAATAATAATAATATTACACAATAGGTGTTTTAATGGTTACGATGGCACTGCGGTGCGGTACAGCGCGTGAAACCGCGTGAAACGGCGATAACGCGCGAATGAAAAACGTTTAACGATCACCTGCTATGTTTTTTATTCACTATTATCCCTCTGGCCATCGCTATATTTTTATAATAATATTGTGTATCGTCAAAGGGGGGGGGGCTGCGAGGGGCGATTGCCCCGTGATCGGCAATTTAGCTTAATGCGGCACTGTATGTCACTAGTGCGTCGATTCAATATTATGTATAAACTTTTTCATTTCCAAACGACCAAAGAACTTCTTGAATGGCAGCATTCGAAACGTCTGAGACCGCCTGACCGCGAATAACAGTCTGTCTTAATAATTGTATTTATATTGTAATTTTATGGATTGAAAACGGAAACAAAAAACAGCCATTTAAACTTTACAGTGGATTTTATTCGACTTGATTTACAAAGACGATCGAGAGTTCACGGACGACCCCGTAAATTTTAGCTTTCGATCAATGTTACTTAAATATTTCAAAGACATTAAAAATAGAAAAAATTCATATTAGACATTCTAAATACATTCTAATGCATGACTTCATGAAATAATTAAAAATTTTTTTAATAAGTGACTAAAGGTGAATAAATATGTTAATAGCGAATTTAAAAAGCCGGACATACTTCGCACGATGGGTGTACTTCTCACGACGGGTGGTATTCTCTTGACGGGCGTATTAAATTTTAAAGAAACGATAAATCATTTCTTCAGTAAAACGATTCTGAAGGAAGTTAATAATGTTAAATATAAAAATAAGTTAATCTTTTGCCCCTCGGGCGTAAATAAATAAATAAATATAAGAAAAAAAAAAGTCCAAAATTTTTTTTCACATTTTCAAAATTTTCTTACGCCAAAATCTTTTTTATAGGATTTTCTATCTATGTTTAAATTTTCATAAAATTTGGATCAAAAAATAATGGTTTTCGAGTAGTTTTTGTCAAATTTTGGGTAATTTTTTCCAAAAAAAAACATTGAAGAATTGAGAAATTCAAAAAATCACCTCTTTAAAGTACAATCTAAAGGCGAATCGGGTTTCAAAAAGTTATTGATCGAAACTTTTGGACGAGTATTTCTATACGAAAAGTTGTACACAGAAAAAAAAATAAACATCATTGTAAAAACACTAGTTTTAAGCATCGAATATTAAATAATTGCTGGTTTTAATTTAAAATTTTCATGAGATATTAATTATAAAATCAATCAT
This sequence comes from Stegophylla sp. TES_Ste_2020, assembly GCA_025469315.1. NCBI lineage: Eukaryota > Metazoa > Arthropoda > Insecta > Hemiptera > Aphididae > Stegophylla > Stegophylla sp. TES_Ste_2020. Next base: position 19,806 of record JAIPRM010001744.1, read on the forward strand.
ATTTTAGTCTTAAGTAGGTTTTTTTTAATACGGCCACTTTTAAATACCAACTTAACACTTGTGTAATATTGTAAATTTTAATTTAGTATTTTGTTTTAAAACAAATATAGGAACAACAAAAATAAAAAAAAGTATTGTTTAATCATAACAGCTAACAAGTCATTAGGCGAAGCAATTCCATTTATTTCTAATTAACGTCATTTTTTTCCAACAATAATATCAGAAGTATCAAATAACTGATAATAGATAATCGTCATTATAGTATATAAATATAATTTTAATTAGAAGACGTAAATTTTTTAAACGAATACAGATCGCTTGAAAATTCAGTTTCATATGTATGGAAACTCTCAAGATACACTTCATATAATATCTGCAAAAAGGAATGGACGAATAATAATTACAGTAATTGAATTAATACCGTTTAATAATTAATAAGTAGTAACTTTTGTTATAATTATGTGATAATAATTTAAGTTTTGATATATCGATGAATATTTTAACATAATTATCAAATAACTCATTAAATTTTAAATTCGATTAAATCCTATTTTAAAAACAGTTGAAAAAACACGTTTTTTAAACGACTTGACACGTTATTTTGTTTTTATCGACCCCGAAAAACAAGTTGAGAATTCGCCGTTTACTTTTTCCAATATATATATATATATGTTTTTATTTTATTTAAGTATTCCTATCCCGCGTTCGTGTTTCTCGCGAATGTAATTTCGTCGTCGTCGCTTGACGGTTTCAATTTACAACATTTTATTACGCTGCAACGTATAAAGTAACTTCATGTCTATTTTAATAGGCACGGCTGCTTCACGTGTCGTCTCGCGAACAGTTCACGAGAATCGGTATTTTTGATCTCAACGCAGTTACTCCGGCGTCAGAGTGTACCATAAAATGTAATACCGTATTATTTATTCACATGACTGCCAGTGTTTGACATTTGAATTTCTCCGTAAGACCGGATCGCGCGTTAGTTTGAATTTTATATAGGTACCTACAGATAATACAAGTCGCGTTCGTGTCGTTACATTATTTTAATACGTTTTTTTTTTTTTCTTTCTAATTTCATACCAACGGCGGTGTATTTAAAGTGGAGAGGGCGGGGGGAGGGGGAGCAGTCACCACACCGAGAATTTTGAAATGATCGTTATTTTAGTTCATCGTCGCGTAGCAACACTTATGATATTAGATTTTGACACCTGTATTTGCATATTCTTTCATAATGGCCTTGTGAAATAATCAAAAACATCAATTTATTGTGAAATCCATTGTGGGCTTAAATTTTGAACATTTTAAATTGCATATTTTGCCTTTTTTTTAGGCAAAGAAAATATTTATATTTGTTTGTATAAACATTAATATTCATATTAATTGGTTGCTATCAAATTTTCTACAACAACCAAATGAACAATCGAAGCGAAATAAAATGACGAAAATTAAAATTGTATGCGGTGTCAACCCTTGCGAATTCCAAAAAATGACCTCTTTAAAGTATTATCATTCTGCTAAAAATAGTTGCTAGTCGCGATACTTTTGAATGAGTGTTTCTTGCTTTCACGGAAGGGAAAAATAAAAATTAATTAATAAAATAAACATCATTGTAAAATTATAAGCTTCTTCGTTCCGTTCAGAATGTAAAAACGAAAACGCTCTAATTAGTGATTAAAACATAATTATTTAAAGCAAAATCGTACACAATAGGACCTCGATTAATCGAACCTTCACTATACAAACTTTCTATTATCCGAACTTTGAATGAATAACATGTCAATAATTGATTTAAACGAAAATTTTTTTATGCGAACATTATTACTTCTATTCAAACGTTTGCAATATTCAGCTGTCATACAATAAATATTACGCGTTATGTAATATACGTACATTAATTTAAATACAAAATTTATCACAAAACAAAAGAACCCGACAATGAAGTATTTTATAAATATAGTGCAACCTTAATAAATCAAAATTCAAGGGAAATACAATTTTTACAACTTAAAATTCTCAACCATGGGGTCGCGACCCAATATTTGGATCACGAATAATTTTGAATGGGTCGTTAAAAATTTACAACGTTGATATAATAATTTAATTTTAAACTACTAATGTGAAATAATTTTAAAAATAACTAATGGGACTTCTTTTGTAAATTAGTTGATAAAGAAGCTTATAATTTTTCGTTTTAAATAAATATACACGAAGAGTAATAGTTTCTTTTAGTTAAAATAGTAAAAAAAAAAAAAATTAATTGAATGTGGGAAAACGGGTTTTATTAAAACGGTATTGAAATTATTTTCAAAAAGGTCGCGAGAAAAATTAGGTAAACATTTTGGGTCGTCAACATACAAACGTTGAGAACCACTGCTATTATCAAACACAATACACACGATTAGATGATAAAGTTATGGAACGCACAAACCGATCAGACAAATGTTTGTAAAAATTATCCGGAACACAGAATGTTCGAATTATCTATAGCTTTCCTTTGGAGTAATTGAGGCTAGGGAATGGAATTTTTTTCGACTTACAGACTTATTTCACTGTTCATATTCGTATTTTAATATTTTCCTAAAATTTCGGAATGGGTTTGAACCCTTAAAACCCCTCCTCGCATAGGAGCCTCAAACACGTCACTGTTGTGTACTTACAATAATATTCGTAACCGATTTTTTTGGGGGGGGGGAAAAAATAAAATAAAAATAAATTCACCCTATTTGTCGATAAATAATTATTCGTGTATCCCTTGTGGCATAACGAACAGTGGCACCGTATGAAAATAAAATAAAATAGTTTTAAACTGTCTCTGCACACGAAAATAATATGTCACGAAATAATAATATGTTATTTTTATCACGGAGAAAAGCTGGCCGCCGGACCCCAAGGATACCGTCAAAAACGCAATCTCGATGCGATAGCGCTTTCGACGAAGCGACTTGTGCCGCGCAGCCCGGCGGTCGGGAAAAAGAATACTCGCCTTCTCACCATCTAATCATAAAAGTTTAATCGAGTATTTGGATTCCGCGCGATGAGTGTGTAGATAAAATAACTATACCGCAGCAACCTTTTCGCTGACACGGAAGAGTAAAAGGTTTACGATTTGTTTCGATACCGAATCAATTGAATTTATGGCGTCGACTGCGTTATAACGCAATAATATTTTTTTTTGCGCTGATACAAGTCGTCACTGTGCTGTGGTGTGTGTGTTTCGTACTTGGCGCAGGAAGGCGAGGCAATAATATGTTTTCGTTCTGCGGAGACAGATTTTAAAGGATAAGCTTATTGTTTCCAAGGAAGATGCAAACAGCCGGCGACATAATTCGGCACCGCGAGTGTTCTTCGCTCCTCAGGTCAGATACTCATGGTGGGTGTCTTGAATTGTCAAGAAACGATAAATTATTTCTTCAATAATAAGTTTCTGAGTGAAATATGTTAATAATACAAAGAACAATATTATAGTCGTTATTATCAGCATTCACACCAGGAGTATTCGACCTTAGAAGCAAAGAATACCCGTGGTGCGAAGTATGAACGGCTTTCTTTGCTTTGCTTTACTTTACTTTACAACATTAATATACTTATATTTACATTTACTTATCTTTGCTTGACTTCACTATAGTTACTTTACTTTACTTCACCTTTTATTATGCAATAAATAATGAAAAGGAAAACACAACAATTTTATTAAAAATAAAAAAAAATTGATGAGAAAAAAGAGTAATAGAAAAACAATTTTCAAAGTTTTTTTTCACATTTTCAAAATACTCTTGCGTCAAAATGTTTCTCGTATTATTGTCTATCTATGTTAATATTTTAATACAATTAGAACTTTATCATTTATAATATGTACAAAAACATATTTTCATTTCTCGTGGTTATTAAAACTCAGTATCGTTCTCGGCTTGAAATAAGTACCTATCCATAAACTTATTTTTAACAAGCTGCAGAAACAAATATCACACTAAAAATGAATTGTTAATGCTTAAAATATGAACTATAATATTATTTTGTTACATTTGAACTTTTGATATAACTACAATTAATTTTGTTGTAAATAAAAAACTTTTAAAAATTTCGTTATGTTTAAGTAAGCAATTATAATATTGTTATTATATTGAGAAGGAACATTTCATGTTAATAAAATGAAAATTTTGTTGACTATTATTTCTATTAAATGTAAAAGTAATTCTTTTAATTTAATTATATAATAAGTAATATATTAAATTCTATTGAAATTAATGTAAAAGTATACTTATGTGTAATATGATCAGTGATCCGTGGAATAAATAGATCTAGATCTAGATAGATTTAATTGTAAAATTTCATCGAACATAAGCGCTTGATGATTTTTTCTTTTCTTTGCCCAGAGAAGACAATACTTTTTAATCAGGATAATTTATCCATATAAGTGGCCAACATTGATTGTACTCGTATAGTACTCGAATTATATTGTGTTCAATCAAGCACTGTTCATGGCACTGTATAAGTATTCTCAAACATATAAGAAAACGTCCGAAAATTTGTTATATACCTATTAATAAATCGGCATCCAGGTAACTTTTTTTTTTCATGAAATCATCTTCGTCTCATCTGGACAATATTATTATTATTATTTTGTTACCCATGTTCAGCACTGCGAATTCGTGACACGGAACCTTTTCGTTTTACGGCGCGGCATTTCGGAAAAAAAAATATTTTTACGCGTTACACAATAATATTACAGTGCGTCGTGTATTTTATGCACCGTGCGGCCCGTCGTCGGGACGAGACGTCTGGCTAGAGACGTGATGCTGCGGTGGACCCGTATCGGAAGCGTTTACGACCGCGGAGAGCGATAAAACCGACGCGACGGTGTCTGTGCTCTTGATTTATCGCGTCCCGAACGCCGCCGAAGCCGATAGCAAATCGGATATATTTTTTAAATGCCGGCAAATATGGGCCAGTAGTGACAGGACGTAGAACGCGTTTCTGAGGATAATTCTAACGAGCGTGCGCTGATATCTAGCGGCCCGCGTCGCATTTTCAATTTTTTTTTCTTGTCCAACATTTTTTATGTTTGTGAATATTCAGGTAAAATGGAAAATTTGTAATATCGAACGTAAACGAATAACAAATGTTTATATTTCTTAGAAACGGTTTTCGAAATAACATTGTTATGATGATAAAATGTTAAAGCGTATGTTCTGACGCTGACGGAAATACAAGTCTCTAAAAATTGATACGCATGTCATGACCGTCTGTCACGCAGTGAACGTGTTAAATATTCCGTTTTTGAGATAAATATTGTTAACTAAAATACTACTATTTTTATCGAATGAAAAATTAAATAAAATAAAATAATTTTTCTTGCATAGTTGATTAAACATTTTTGCTTGAAGTATTGAAATTTTCGTAATGAACTAAACGTTTATTATACAGCTTAACATACTTTGAAGAAGCTCAAACAAATTTTTCGGGGTACTAAAAAGTGTTTTTTTTTTTTTTTTTTTTTTGGGGGGGGGTGGGTCGGGGTACTAAAGCCTCCAAGCACTGCCTATGTTTGTGCGTCGAAATTGTACGATATAACATGAAATGCATAGTAAAAGGTACGTTTAAATGATCTGAAAAACAGAAAAAAAAAAAAAACAAAAGGTAATTTCCGGTGCTTTTTGACGTGACCGTAATAAGACCGCCGCATTTAATTAAACTGTCCGTCACTAACTTTACGTATAAAACGTTTCAAACGGTTTTTGTTATTTTTATTTCGTTTAGCTTTTTTTTCACCCCCCTCCCCCTCCACTTCCACCCAGGCGTGTAATTTTTACACTCGTTTGACAATCGGTGCCGTAACGAGCAGCACGAGAACATTGTTCTTCGAGGCGAATGATATTACTTTTTGTGTGTGTGCGTGTGTGGGAGACAATAATATAGAATTTTCTGTTTAGCCGTGGAAACGAATTTGAGTGTTTTGAAAAATCGTACGCCCCGACACGACGCTAAGTTTGGACACATGGTTTTGACATCATTAATAATTGATACGACTTAAAACCGTATTGTTCCCTGTGTAAAGTTGGGATTTTGTAGCTCTATAAAATCATAAAAAAAAAAAAAAAAAAAAATACACATAAAAAGAAGACCATAAACTATATAAAATCCCACAAAAAAACATTATAACTGTTTGTAAAAATTCACAAAAAAAAAATTAATAACAAACGTAGGTATTAATTTTGTTTCATTGTTAATATATATTATATAATATACAAATACTTGGTATTTTTTATTATAATAAATAACATTGTTAAATTAGTGCACTATAATAAATTGTAATAAGTTACATAAAAACATAATATTATCAATAAAAAAAAAAAAAACTTATAAATAATAAATGAAAATAATTGTCATTTTCAGCACACTCACTGAGAGAATATCTAATTTGAGGAGTGAAGAATACCCGTGGTGCGAAGTATGTCCGGGTTTCTTGCCTATACTTTATTTATTTTTGCTTTACTTTACTTTAATTTACTTTGCTTTGCTTTATTTTACTTTACTCTATATACGTTGCTTTACTTTGTATGCTTTATTTTGCTTTAACTATCTTTTTTTTTTATCTAATAAATAAAGAAAAGGAAAAAAACGTTATAAAAAATTTTCCAATTTTTTTTTCACATTTTCTAAATTTTCTTGCTAAAAAATATTTCTTATGATAACATTGTCTACTTATATTGAAATTTTCATAAAGTTTGGATTTAAAAAAAGGACAGTTTCCAAGTCGTTTTGTCAAATTTTTGTTAGTTCTTCCCAAATTTTGAGAAAACAATTGAGAATTTCGAAAAATGGCCCATTTAAAGTAGCATCTAGAGGAAAATCAAAAAGTTGCTGGTTTTAGACAAGAATTTTCACGGGAAAAAGTTTTCATAGAAAACACATTCATTATAAACACACAAGCTTTTTCGTTTCAATACATCTTTTGCACCACATGGACTGTAAATCATTATTACTCAAATATTTGCACCGTATCGAGAATAGATTCAGTAAAACCAATTAAAATTTGCAAACAATTTATCTACGTGGTTGTTCGTCTGAGTTTTTGTATGATAGAATCTGAGTTGGATTAAAGAACGATTATTTTTTAATGATCGCGGAAGGGTGCCCCCGAGTCTTTTTTGCGTCTTTGAATTCGCGGAAGTCGAAATACCGGTGTGCTCGACAATATAATATTATATAAGTATACCGCATTAAATATATATATATTCTTGTACTATAATATAGGGTGTCTCACTACGATTTGACAAATGCAATGGTTTTTGTTCTTTTAATAATTTTTAACTTTTTTTTTTTTTAAATTTAGAACGAAGTGAAAAAACTTTTATTTTTTAAATTTTTTTTTCCTTGAACACTTCTTCGTATGGAAATATTCGTGCAAAAGTCTCGACCAGCAACTTTTCGATTGCCTCTAGTTGATACTTTAGAGAGGTCATTTTTTGATTTTCTCAATTCTTGGTTAATTTGAATTTTTTTTGAAACTGTAGCACACAAGATTTCAAATTTGAAAATTTGGGTACTAAAAAACGAAAAAAATTATACGTTATAGTCGCATAAATAATTTTTAGCAATAAAAAAAAAAAAAAAAGTTAAAAATTGCCACCAACACAACAAAAGTTATTGCATTTTGTTAAATCGTACTGGGACACCCTGTATATAATACAACACGCGCGCGTTAACTAACAGATTGTGTTTTGAACAGAAGCAAAGGTTGGGTAGGTAGGTCTCCTTCAAATATTGAACTTTGATGTTTTTTTTCCTTTTTTTTTTTTTTTTTTTTTTTTTTTTTTTTTGTGAGTGCCACATACAAAGGATCGTTCGCGTCGCGCTCGGAAACAATTTCAGGTGAATTTAATTTTCTCACACGAGGTCTGACTGCGTTGGATATTTCCGTAGGGCGTATACAGACCCGCGCGCCACCGGTGTATATTATATATAAAACGAGTATATATATATAAGAAGGCTCGCGTATAACAAAGTGTGTAACGCCATTCTGGAAATTACATTACATTATTATTATATTTTATACAAGGCCGAGGGAAAATAACGATGACCGTGTCGCGGCGCACTTGGGCGACACGTATTTATCCCCTTACCTCCCTCCCCTACTGTAAACAGGGTGGCCGGTCTGTTTGCTCGGCGGTGATGGCAAATCGTTACTGATTATATATATATATATATATGATGTGGTCGTAAAACCGTAATTTTGTGGGTAGGTAAAATGCTTGAAAACTAATTGTAATTTTGAATCCACAGAAAGAGTTAAAAAAAAAAAAAAAATCATAAACTTCTTCACTTCGTTCAGAATCTAAAAAACCATTGTAATAAGAAATAAATGTAAATTTAAATGAGATAAGTAAAACAGAGTAATAGACAAGAGTGCCGGGCATACTTTGCACGATGGGTATTCATTGATTCTCGGGGTCACATACTCTTTGTGGGTGTATTGGGTTTTACAGAAACGATAAATCATTTTTTTAATATTACTATTCTGAACAGAATTATGAATTAAAATGTGACTGATCGATAGTATTTCTATATGCAAAAGTGTTTACACAACGGGGGGGGGGAACATCATTGTAAATTCACAAGCTTCTTCACTTCACTCAGAATCTAAAGGCGATAAATGAGCGAATTCGCACGAGTTACGTTACTTCGTCACAACACTGATAACACTACCAGTTGGCGCGCTTTCTATTAAAGTCATATAATTCTCAAAAGAGCAATCAAATGAAAATCCTACCGTTGTTGATCATTAATAGGAAAAAAAAAGTCTTTGCGAGAAATAATGATTGTTTTTTAACGACCCATCAATGACTTCGATTGTATAATATGTTATGATGCCGCTGTAATCGAAACAAAGTCATTAAATCTTCCCGGCGGCTTCCTTTCACACGTTCAAAAGTAAAAAATGATCTATAATAAATAATTAAAGAAAAAAGTGTTGTACGGTTATTTAGTATCTCGTACGTGGTCACATTGAATTGAGATCAGATCGTTTTATCTGCAGAAAATTAAGTCACCAGTCATCTGGTTACATATTATAATCTGTGATAACAAACAATAGTATGTAATATCCATGGGAGGAAATTGGGGGGGGGCGCTTAACCCTCTCCCACCCAAATCTATTCGAAGTCTTGAAGAATTTTTAAGCTACATAAGACTAATATTCATTAAAAGGCTCTGAATCGAACAAATAAATATTATATCCCCCTCCCCCCCAATTTTTATTCCGTTCCCGTCAATGGTATTAACGAACGTCGTGTGTATCACCGACAACATTTTATACATTTCACATTTTAAATATTTTATTGTTTTAAGTTTGTTTCGTTAGTATTATTTTTTTCAAAATTTTTTTTGTATCTCTACTTAATTATGCACATTGTAATTTTTTTTACCAAGGGCCTTGCCCGTATAAACTAATAAATAAATAAATAATAAAATCATTGTAATTTATATAACCGTTCGCGCAATAAAATCGCGGAAAAATGTCTATGCGAAATTATGATTTTATATTTTTACGAGTCTTATCGGTGTACATAATATAAAATAAAAAATAAAATAATATATTATATTATTTGGTTATCGGGCGATTGTAAACTCTGCTGATTTTTATGACTACTTCGCTCTCCCGCGGGTCTACTATAGTTTCACCTGTATGTTTTATGTTTACTCTTCCGAGTTCACTTTGGGTTTTATCCGAAAGAAAGTTCGACTCTCTCTCTCTCTCTCTCTCTCTCTCTCTCTCTCTCTCTCTCTCTCTCTCTCTCTCTCGAGCATCCGAATATAGGTAAGTTTTACGGTCACGCCGACATGACGTCCGTTGGGGGGGGAGGGGAGCGAGAAAAAAACACGTGCAATAGTAATAAAATAATAATTTTTACAAAATATTATGACAAATTGATATGCTCTGAATATCGATTCAAAAACTCTGTTACGACACATACAGGTCAAACGTACGGGCTCGTCGGCCCTGACCTCTCAGAGATTTTTACGATCAGTTGATTTTGGACTATAATGAGATCTATAGTTTTTGAAAATTTGTCTGTGTCAATTTTGCGGGTCGCTGCTATTTTTAATATTTTGAATCGATCAATTTTTTTTTTTTTTTTATAGAACTAGATGCTCAAAACAAACATTTTAATAATATTTTCACAACGGGACAAGTAGAATAAGAATTTTTTTTCAAAATTTTAAATTTTTGAAAAAAAAAAAATTAGACGAAATATTTTAATATTTTAATATTTTATCACGGTTTTGAATAATCGAAATAAAAGGAAATTGAAACTAGTTTTTGGTGAATTTCGGATTTTCATTTGGTTTATTCGGGTTGAGAATAATTCTCGATGTAAAACATAATAAACTGTAAACAGGAAATACAAATCGATGAGAAAAAAAGCGTTGTCATAAAAGAAAAATTTACTTTCATTTTTGTTTTTCGTATTATTGTCTATCTATACTTAAATTTTCATAAAGATTAGATTAAAAAAGAAAGTTAATTATTTTTAAGTTAATATTTAATACAACCGCATAGATGTTTAATAGATTTTTAGGGCATATTATAATCGTTGGTCCTAGTAATCACTGTAAAATCGACATTAAAAAAAAAAAAAATATGTGTTTCAGTTTTTAATTCTCCCCGCCCTAATCTGAAATTCTGAAATTCCACCTCTGATCCTCGCGTCACTGCCAACTAAACGTTTCGCTGTGAATAATGAAGTCGCGAATTCCCTCGCCGCGGAATAGACCGCGTAACGTTTTAACCGATATACACGCGATTAGGTCGAAACAAACGAAACGAGGCCAGTGGTCCAACGCGACAGCTGTATTATAGCCGAAGTCTACAGAGTACAGGGTGGAAAAAGAAAGCTTGGTAATCTAGTTGAAACTCCTGACCGGTGCATCAAATAAAAACATACCTACTTTTCTTCTTTTTGTTTTTTACAATGCAATGTTGGTGCTAAATGACTTCTAAAAAAAATCAAATAAAAACCCAATACTTTTTTAATGATAATCAATCAAAAAATATTGTCACCATTCGATTGTATGCTGAATTCTCATTAAATTTGATAAAAGACATCATTTTCATCGTTTTGGCGCACCACAGTGGTACTTAGTGGTAGTGAAATTAAAAAAAAAAAAAAAAAAAAAAAAAAAAAAAATAGCGTGACACATATTTTTATCGTGAGAAATGTTATTTCAACATTAAAACATGAATTTGAGGTGATTACAATTCTTCGTTTTATTTTCAAAATTCTACTCAAAAAAGAAAAGATGTATCACACTATTTTTTCATTTTCAACACCACCAAGCACCACAGTGGTACCATAATGGTGAAAACGATGTCGTTTATCAAACAAATTTTATGAGAATTCAACACGTACAATCGAGTGGTAATAATATTTAAAGAAAAGGCAAGAAAGCCAGACATACTTTTCACCACGGATATTCTTCGCTCTTCGGGTCGGATCAGATACTCTTGGTGGGTTTGTGGAATTTTAAAGAAACGATAAATCATTTCTTCGATAAGACGATTCTGAACGAAAGAAGTTTATCATATAAAGATCAATTATTTTCGTCATTTTTAACACACTTATCAAGAGTATCTGACCCGAAGAGCGAAGAATATCCGTGGCACGAAGCATGTCCAATTTTCTTGCCTTTACTTTAAATTACTTTTTTTGTTTATCTAATACATAAAGAAAAATAATTGAATGAGAAAAAAAGTGTTAGAAAAATGTCTAAATTTTTTTTTGCAGACTTTCAAAATTTTCTTGTGCCAAAATGTTTCTCATATTTTTGTCCATGTTTAAATTTTTATAAAGTTTGGATCAATAAATTATGGTTTCCGTGTCTTTTTTGTCAAATTTTGGGTGGTTCCCTCCCTACTCCCCCCTAAAAAAAAAAAAAAAAAAAAAAAAAAAATAAAGAATTTAGAAATTCAAAAAATGACCTGTCAAAAATACCAACAAGAGGCTTCAATCAAAAATCAAAAAGTTGTTGATCGAGACGTTTGGACCAGTAGATCTATACAAAAAAGTGTTCACAGAAAAATAAAAAAAATAAAAATCATTGTAAAAACACTAGTTTCTTCACTTCGTTCGGAATCTAAATTGATAAGTTTTTATTTGATGCACCGATCAGGAGTATAATAAAGATAACCGAGCTTTTATTCACCCTGTATAAACAGTGCTGAAACGACGTGTTCTACCTACTGTATAGAACTCGTATTATTATTATTATATATCAACTCCTATTGTTCCGTATGAATCATGCGGTTTAGCGCGGACAGTCCCCTCGATGGCCGAAAACGTATTTTAATTACGGGGCCGCCATATAATAAAGTACGCCGCCCATGCAGGTCGTGTAATTGTGTCCTTGCGGCCGGAAATAACGTTGTGTTTAACGCAGTACCTGTAATATGGTCACCACACAGTGCGCGGAGGCGTAGACGTCGTTTCTGAACGCGAGTGGGTGGGGGGTAGGGGAGAGAAGGATGGTGAAAGTCATTATCTCGATTAGTGGGCACCGGCTCGATTCGACTAGCCTGGCAATAATTACGTTCATTTATAAAAATATATTTCTGAAGTGTCTACGAGTATTAAATATCGTTGTTTAAAATTCGTATTTGCAATTATTAATATACTACACAAATTGTGAACAGGAAAAAAGAAATTATGAGAATTATTAATTTTTGTTACTTTTTATGTAATACAATTTTTGATTTTTGATATTAAGACTTGAAAATTTAATATGATCTCACTGACATATATGTCTAATTGACCTGAAAAAATCTCGAAAATCGTTTGTTAAATTTTTTTTTTATACCCGTTTGAAATTAGAATATCGACTAAATTCGTTAGTTTTACCTAAAATTACGCACTTTAACGTACATATAAGAAAATTGGCCCAACCGATTGTTTTGAAATTTAGTTACTAGATAGAGAATTTCATTACGAATATTTTGGTGCAATAAAATTTCTTTCGGACAAAGAATTAAACATTTTACAAGGGTTTGATTGAAAAAAATCGGAGAAAATACGGATAAATTACCTATTATTAATTAATTACCTAATTATTACATATTTGTTATTAACACACCAGAGGTTGAGAGGTTGATCGGTGATGTTTTATTTTTAATTATTGTTGTTATTATAATTATCGTAATAGGTGGTATGTATAATATAATATTTTAATAGTTTAATATCTTATTTGATTAAATATCCTAATAGCCAATTAGGTATGAACATAGTTTCGACCAATGACAATCTTTTTGCTTTCAATAATAAAATAAAATTCATAGCAGCCGTTTGACCGTCGTCTCGTCGTCAGTGTTCAAACCGATGCGGCAATGGAGAGATCGTCTCGCTGATCGGTTTCACTCACTCTCTCTCTCTCTCTCTCTCTCTCTCTTTCTTCTTACTAAATCTGTTTTATCTATTATGTGTACATTTTTTTTTTTTTTTTTGACACCTTGTTTCCTTGCGTTATTCGGTTCGCTGAAGGTACGTGTGCGTGACGGTGGAGAGGGCATCGGTAATTCGCAGTTAACAACCTGTGTGGTTGCTCAAGTCGCCTGATGCCGTGCACTGGACGTAATCTTAATAATGTGAGGGTACATGAGTGTTTTAACTTAAATTTATAAGTACACGTAGTGTTTAAAACGGAATTTGTGTGCGCTTTAGGTAGGTTAGGCAGGCAGGTAGGTAGGTAGGTAGGTAGGTAGGTAGGTCCCCTCCATGAGCCCACCTTGTCGTGGTGGAGGGGCTCATGCCTTTAGGGGCATGCTAACGGGCTCACCGAAAAACGATAGTTAAGAAGTCTTTGGAAATTTTACCCCTACCCGAGGGCCCCACGGTTTCAGGGGATCCATTATCATAGCTTTCTTTCATCATATCCTTTATCATGTTATTTTATTTGCATAAAATAAAACAAAATAAAACAGTAAATGATAATATCATTACTGTTATTATAAATTATGTATTATATCGATAAATAATTGTATGCCGGCGTAACGACTAGGCAAAATTGATACACATCGACGTAGGGGAACACTTTACATAATAATAATAATAATAATAATAATATTATCATTATGAATAGTCTTTCAATTAGTCTTTAGTATACCAATAATTAAACTTTTTAGAAAATTCCAAAAATATAACGCAATATGATGCATTTTATTTATAGCGTTTGGTTGAAAACGCTATGATAAAAGATGGTTTTCTTTTTTTTTTAAAAAAAGAAAGTATTTATTGTTTAAAACGTGTTTTTTTTGTTTAACACGTTTATGTAAATTATTATTATTGATATTTTGAGCCGTTTCTAAACAGTTTTAAATAATTTAAATATTTCGAGTTGAAAATAAGCTTACTATAATTACTAATAAAATATAATATGCGTTGTTCAATAGATATAGGTATTGTATACACGTATTAATGTTAACCGTCAGGTATCCATATTTTTTTTAATACGTTATATTATTATAAATGATCTATTTATAGTGTACACTGTTGTAAATTAAAAATTTACCCACATAAGTCGATAGTTTATTATATTTTGTAAAAACACATGACTTAAACTTTTTTGAACACGAATCAAAAAAAAAAAAAAAAAAACCTCGAGTCGATCAAAGAGCTGTCACGGAGGAGAATCGATATATTATATATTTTTATAACGTCGTGGAATTTATTCCCGTTAAAATCCGCCATTTTTAAAATACATATATATACCAAAAACTCGTTTACACCGTTTAAATCGAGAGCCGATGACGTGACTGCGAGTTTATGAAAATCCTAGAGTGTGATTTGTGTTTTACAAAATGTCAGAAAATAGTGATTTATTTAAACGTGAAAGTGAACAGTAGGTTGTAACGACACTGTTACATAATAATTTATCTTTTTGAATTTTATTCTCTATTATGGGTATAATAACGATTCGAGTGTTTGAAATTAACGAGCAAAAATGAATTATTATTATTGTAAGGATGGGTTAAAAGGGGGGGTTAAAAGGTTTTAGAAATTTAACGCAATACACTATATTTATCGAATCGTTTGAAACTCGTTAACAAGTTATTTTAGTCGTATGTACGTATTGTATTTAGTCAATAAAA
The DNA here is from genome assembly GCA_025469315.1 of Stegophylla sp. TES_Ste_2020. Taxonomy (NCBI): domain Eukaryota; kingdom Metazoa; phylum Arthropoda; class Insecta; order Hemiptera; family Aphididae; genus Stegophylla; species Stegophylla sp. TES_Ste_2020. Next base: position 34,948 of record JAIPRM010001744.1, read on the forward strand.
CGTTTTACCATAAGACGATGAGCTATAATAAGATCAAATAAATATTAAAATTTTCATTTTAGATTCTGAGCGAAGTGAAGAAGCTAGTGTTTTTACAATGATGTTTATTTATTTTTTATTTTTATTTTTATTTTTTTTCTGTGTACAACTTTTCGTATAGAAATACTTGTCCAAAAGTTTCGATCAATAACTTTTTGAAATCGAATTTGCCTCTAGATTGTACTTTAATGAGGTCGTTTTTTGAATTTCTCAATTCTTCAATTTTTTTTTTTTGGAAAAAACTACCCAAAATTTGACAAAAACGACTCGGAAACCATCATTTTTTGATTCAAATTTTAT
>JAIPRM010001745.1:0-35275 GCA_025469315.1 Stegophylla sp. TES_Ste_2020
GTCGTTTTTGTCAAATTTTGGGTAATTTTTTCCAAAAAAAAACATTGAAGAATTGAGAAATTCAAAAAATGACCTTACAATCTAGAGGCGAATCGGGTTTCAAAATGGTATTGATCGAAACTTTTGGACAAGTATTTCTATACGAAAAGTTGTACACTGAAAAAAAAAATAAACATCATTGTAAAAACACAAGCTTCTTCACTTCGTTCAGAATCTAAAGCTCGCATACGTCGAAGTTCGAAAATCGATAATTTGTTAAAGAAAAAAAAAACATTGAGTAGAGACTAGTGTGATTGTAGATAATTTTTTTGAAAACGAATAATTGAAAAGTGCATACATAATAAGCGGAAGAAAACGGAATAGATACAGGAGACGACGTCATTTGGGGGTGACAGGAGTATACATTTGCCTACTCTAGACTTTGAATTAGCTAATATGGGCCAATTCTTTATCCAATAGAAGTCAATATATTATGCTTTGACGGCCGTGCAATAAATATCATTACAGACTGACCGGGCTGAGAAAATTCATACTAATTCTTTATCCTTAGCGACATGAGCTAAACATTTAGTCGACTTTATGAGTATCTCGAGAGAAAATCTTTATCAAAAATTGAAGCGCATTTATTGTCATTATATAAATTGTAAAAAGGTAAAAATATAGATGAATCCGGGGCGCTTATGAATTGAGGTGAGCAGCTTTTTTACGATATAAACTTAAAGAGTATAAGTAAATAATTATCGGGCTGGTAATTTTTTTGCCTTGCCCTAGAAAATATGGAAACTACGCCTCTGAAGAGACACCTTCATTCGGATGGTAAAGGAAATTGAAATCTGATTTTCGGAGGAAAATAGACGCGACGACTGTCAAAAGTCGTTTAGCGTTCAACCGCGCACAGCACATAAGTATACAAATGCGTTTAGAGGATGTAATATTGTGTTGTCATCGTCTTACCGAAGTACAACATAGCAGCAAATTCGCGTTCAGCGGAATCAATCAATTTAATATCACCAGATTTAATATTAACACAAATTGACTCGTTATCGAAATTAAAGATGAGATCATCATTATCCGTGTTCCTCCTATTCCGGTTTTTTTCCCCATATTTAAATAATTTTCGCAGCAAGTTATAAGCATTTTGAAATTGTGATACTTCTAGGCGTTTGTAACTCGCATGAAAATCAAAAAATTCTAAAAAAAAACCTGCATATACATATATATGAACACTGCAGATAATGATCTCACCTTTGAAATTGATAACGGATCGATTTACTCTAATATTAAAGCTGATGATGATATTAAATCGATTCCGCTGAACGCGAATTTGCCGTATTGTACGTTGTCACAAGATTTCGCGTGTCTTAAAAGACCGGCGGCGGCCTGTTGCACCGTTTTGGGGCGGCCGCAGAACACAATAGACGCTTTGTTGTGTGCTTTCGGTCTTCGCCCATGCAGAACAGGCACCGGCAGTGTTCCGCGTACACACATGTTATAATAATAATAATAATCGTATATTATAATAATACACCTGTATCGTACACCGGTGATGAAGAATAATATTGTGTTTTCGAACCTCGCGCGGCCGTGGCGGCGGCGTGTACACGTTGTGACGGCGACGGCGCGGGCGCGCGGAATGTCTTATTGATGTCCGGGGTCAGAGGTGAACGCCGTCACGCCGCGGCCGCCTACGCTTCTTTTCGCCCGTTCGGAGGAGGAGGAGGAAGAGGAGAAGATGACGTCATTGGATTTCATTCATAAATAAAAAAAAAAAAAAAAACAGCCAGCTCGCTTAGCCGCTGAAGCTGACGCGCGATGACGACGACGAGACCGGGACCGCGGTAGTGGTAACGTGCGGCGCACAAACGACGACGGGGCGGGGGGGGGAGCTAAGAGAAATAATGAAATTAATAATAATGGAACCAAACGCGTTCTCTTCCTTTAATTAACCCGACGATTCACCTCTTCACTCTATGCACGGTTTCCCTGTGCGCGAACACAAGTATGCGGTTTTCTCTCCGACCCCCCCCTCCCGCCGCCGTTCTCTATCCCTTCCGCTCGATCATATACATTTATTTTTTTATTTTTCATTACCAGACGAGAGCGCGTTCATTGTTTATATTTAATATGAAATATTACAATACAACACGTACTACAACAGTCCGCTTGTATGGAACGACAATGAGCCAATCACTCATTGCCGCCCGCGCCTTTTTCGGTCCCGCCGCACGTCAGTCGACGACACTTCCCGTGTCTCGCGCAAGCGTTACAATACGTTTTTATTATGATATTCCGGCGACATCCGTTAAGAGACACGTGGGCCGAACGCGGTAACCTTTCGGTAACCCGGGTATGTGACCCGCGACCGCGGTCGTCGAGAGGAAACCGCGGTTTCCGGACACGCGAAGAGCGACGGACGCAGCGGCGACGCGGTCTCGGTGCGACGACGACAATCGAAAACGGTCGGCTCGCACGAAATTTCTATACCTATTACAATTGCAGCAGGTGCGTTGACAAAAAAATAATTTCGGCGGGGGGAAAGGGGTTGTAATAAAATAGTAGTACACGTACGTAATCGGGTAATGAACTTTCGAAAAAATTTTGAGGGGGGTTTGAACCCCTAAGCCCTCCCTCCCCCCGTATACGTGCCTGTACAGCCGTGTACATTGAAGTACTCTGATTGGTCTATATTTTAAGGTAGTGAATAACACAACGATAAATGTCGTCACTGAAAATGTTTCTATATGAAATCATTATAACCTAAACAAGCGTATACACACACGCACACGCACACAGCACGCGTACACAAGTACCTATAATATTATATCCGTCGTTGCGCATAACGTGATGTACCGCGCGGTTCTTCAGTCTTGTAAGTCGGTATTTTTATTATTATTATTATTATTATTTTTATTTTTTTTTTTCATACTTTTTATGCGTTTTTGAAAACAACAGCCCACGGGCACGGTGTCACGTACCACCGGCGCCGTGTGCAGTCCTACTGCAGATAATAATGCGCGAGACGGATAATGCACCACCGTGGTCTTTGTTGTGTATGTCGTCGTCGTCGTCGTTTTCTTTTTCCAAACCTTATTAAAACGTAAATGTATTTTACAACGCGGCCATGTCGACGACACGAGACTATACGTCTAGTCCGAGTGATTTAAACCATACCCGTACGCGATAGTTAGTACCCATAGTACCTATATGTATTTATTTACAACATGTAAATATCAATATAAATGTTCGTATAGAGACAACACGTGCAACTAAAAACGTTTGTGTATTATAATATCATTAAACGTAATATTTTTTATTATAGGTACACGACGTAAAGCGACTTTTGAAGAAGAACGAGATGAAAAATAACGCAATCGAATCGCTTTTTTATTTCCCCCTTCCCCCTCGGGAAGACCGTTTCCGACACTGCATTTGCGCCAATTCTCCAACGCCGGACAGACTACGTTTTCATATCGTCGTGCGAAACGAACATTAAAATTTTATAGCTGATGCACTCGCGCATACATATAATAATTCCCGTATACATTTCCCTCCAAAAATCAGATTCCATTTTCCTCCACTTCCCTTTTTCTCCGAAAAATAGTATATAAAAACTTTCTTGTGTTATCGTATACATAAATATTGTTATGCTACCACGTTATATTGTTAGTAAGTACATTTTATACTATTATATTATTAGTAAGTATGCGTTTTGAAAAAGTGACTGGTATATTCTAATATCGACATTGTAATTGTCGGTTCGACGTTCGTATAAGAGTTAATAAAGTACAAAACGATAGAAACGTCTAATTGGAAAAATTCACCATTGATAACGTGCATGCCCAAGTATAAAAATATATTCCATAGCATAACCATTTTAAATTACTTTTTACTGCTTAAAGATTAGTTTAGTCACCACTAAACTATTTTTAGATTTCAAGTTCTTATACTTATTTAATATAAATAAAAATCTATACGTTATTGCTGTTGGAATAATTTTCAAAAAAAAAGTTGTAAATAGAACCAAAGTTATTGCATTTATCGAATCATACTGGGACACCCTGTACATTTATGTACCGGCGTGTATAACACAACAAGAACTCCGTATTTATAATTTGAGGTTTCGAGGGGTGGGTGGTAGAGGGATGGTATATGAAAATCGAAGCCCCGGTCACATCGATCACGTGCGTTTTGTGCGATCACAGGTTCCGACAGGTATTGAACGATTTCGCTTTTCAATACTATGTATTAATTTTTGTTCCTTTCTGTTTGCCGGACAAAATTTACGACCCGGCGACAAGGGTTCGGCCGGGGTTATTAACTTTTCATCAATAACCTGCCGCGCTGAATATTATACGTCGTAGGTATCCATAAACAAACCGCGCCGTTCTGCGGTTTTTCTGCGGCGCTTTTCCACAGACCTCTTAACGCGCGTCGAAAAAAACCGCATTTTTAAATTTCACACGTGCACTGTCTGTACAGGCGTACAACGACGACGAGTGGTTAATATCGCATTAAATAACCCACAAAATGCATTTTCTGAACGTTTATATTCGAATAAATTAGAGAAAATACGTTTTATGTACATATTATTATATAATGATTAATGAGATATATAAATATCAAGGGCGTAGCCAGAGGGGGGTGGCTGAGGGGACTGAAGCATCTCCCAAAAATTCAGGAAATCTTCAATTATTATCTAATTTAGTTATAAATAATATAAAATATGGGATATGATAATTGTTGAAAAAAGTAATGAGTGATGAGATCAGAAGGGGTAAAAAAAATGTTTGATGAAGACAAGACAAAGACACAAAAAAAGGGGGGTTATATATTTTTATAACGAGGAGGGGGAAGGCGATTGTCCCTGTATCCTTCACTAGTATCTTGAACCGTAGGCGCAATTAAGGTAGGAGGTTCAGCTACCCTTAAAAAAATCATATATTATATTATTATATTACATAATAAAATTATATTATAAATTGATAAGTGCATATTTTGGAATTTTTAGTATACATATTTCAAAGCATATTTTTCCTGTTTTTAGTGCACATGTGCATGCATATTTAACACATTTTCAGAGCATTAAATTCACAACCCTTAGGCACTATATACACACACATATATATATATATATATATCTATTATATATTTATATATTTATTTATACTTGTAAAAATCTCACACGGAAAAGATATAATTTTCATACAAGATTGGTTTATCATATGACACTGCATTATATACAATGTACGTATGTATTTAAAATTGAAAGAGATCACTTTAAACGTAAATTTTTACAAGGATAATAATCAATTATCATAAGATATACGAATAATATAGGTTCTCGAAGTTTTCTTTTTTTAATTTTTATTGTTTTGTGCATTTTTTTTTTTTTTTTTTAAATAAATTATTATCTCCTCGTTTATTATTTTTTTAATTGGTTATTTTAAATATCAACAACTCTTTTATACGCAAAGCATTTTTATGAATATTTTTATTCGACAAATTATTTATTCGTTAAACGAAAGACAGCAGTGTGATGGGTTTATTTTCAGTAGAGTCGCGTCGTTATTATATTGCGTTCCTTTTGAATATAATATAAACCCGAATGTTTTTATAATTGGTAATAAATTGCGTTTATTCGATAAATCAAATTAACGCGTGTACAGAATAAATTCAAGTAAAACCGCATTGCCGCGTAAACTTTGGGAGAAAATTCAAAATCGGTTTTTCAAAAACGCTTTTTTTTACAAATAATTAGTGTGACGAAAAAAAATGGCGAATTAAAATCACACTACACGCGTTTCATTACAGATTCCTGTGTGAATCGTGATACAAACAAGTACTCAAATTTACAACTACGTCCTTAAGGATAAAATTTTACACGACGACGTGTCCTGTGCATTATAATATGTACGTAAACCGAAAAACAAAGAACTGCATGAGCCTGGAGAGCCAGCAAGTGCAGTATTATTGTTATTCGTTCCTGTTGCAGTAATAATATTATACCGTCCGAGTGATTATTATAATTATTATTATTATAATTCGGTGTCCGCGGCGGGAGGTCCAATCACTAGTCGTCACTGTAATATATATAGTTGATTGGATGCGTTTCCAGCGATAAAAATGCATATGTAATATCGTAACGGCTACTAATTTAAAAAAAAGAAAAAAAAAACTGTTTCCAAATCATTCTCGCCGGAAACCGGTCGCTGCACTATTCGTTTCTCGGTTAAGTAGTTAAACTTTACGTAAAAGCATAATATGTATATGAAATTCGAAAACGAAATCCTACTGTACGAATACGAATAATAAATAGTAAGTGAAGGACTCTCGTCGACGACCACGACGGTTCTAAGAAATACTGAAACTGACCGTCATTGCGTTTGAAACCGTTCACCGGCTAAAATGTAATTAATATCAGTCGTCGAGAACACTAAGCCAATACGAACTAATGTCGACTGCAGTACTCGTGAGTACACCGCAGGATGAGAGACCTAAAACGATTATAAAATGATGTTCAATATATACATTTATGTATATTTGCATGGGCGTGACTAGGGTTTATTAGTGCAGGGGGCTGCAGCCCTGACTCAAAAGTATTATAAAAAAAAAAAAAAAAAATTCTTAGCTTTGCAGTCAATTTTTTTATGATAAAAATATAAAAACAAAATATTATGAATATATAAATGAATTTAATGACTAAAAAGCTATGGGTTAGCTTCAGTGGTTTCGGCTAGGCGGTTTTTCCATATATATTTTATATCTTTTATGCCATTTTTAACCTCTTTACGAATATAATTTAACTTTGCTTTATTTTACTCTTTTTTCCAAATTTTCTTTCTCGTAATTTCAATATTTTCTTGAGCCATAATATTTCTCATATTATTTTTTCTATCTATGTTGTATCTAGTTTTTCTCTCTAAAAAAAAAAAAAAAATTAAGAATTGTGAGAAATTCAAAAAATGACCAGTTTAAAGTATCATCAAAAGACAAATCCGGTTTCAAAAAGTTGCTGGTTGAAACTCATGGACAAGTATTTCCACACGAAAAAGTGTTTGTAGAAAATAATAATAATAATACACATCGTTGTAAAAACACTAGGTTCTTCACTTCGTTCAGAATCTAAAACTACACTACATAAAGGATCAAGTCCACTGAATTTTTACCTAATTTACATACTATACATTTTTATTCCAATGAATACACAGGCACATCATTCAAAAACACGTACAGTATTTATATTATATATATAATATAATTTATATATATATACTATATTGATGCTATATTGTATAGAGTAGGCATATAATTATATATGTATATATGTATAAGTACGTGTTGAAACCCAAAGATATTACATATTATATGTTACACAAGTATATTGGACATATTATCGTTTGTGAAGGATACGATGTCGTAAAATCGACGGGTTTTCGCGGCTTGCGGTGACTGTTCACGGAATGACGAAGACGTGGTAGACGACGATTATAATAATAATAATAATAATAATAATAATAATAATAATAATAATAATAATCATAACTCAGAGACCCGGTGAGGAAGGAGACGAAAAAAAGAAAACCACTAAATTAAATTTACGGCGACCGGTGAGCCGATGTAATGAGGCGGATTTTTTTTGCAATAAATACTGGACGATGCTACGACGGTCGGGGCCCCGAGTCGATAAATCTGAAAGGTGTTTAAATAATAATTCAGTAAGTGATAGGTTAATCAGAGAACGGCTTCTCATATTATAATATACATGTACACAAACGGATAGGCAGTGTACGGTATATTTTACAATATTTATATGCACGACAGGTACACGATATCCCGGGGACGTTATAACACGGCAGTGCCCCGACTGACAGTGTCTCTGTGGCAAACGAATTCGTGTAAATATGATTTTTTTTTTTTTTTTTAACAGTACCCTATGAGATAATCCGAATTGTATGGCTTTAAATTTCAAAAAATCTAAAAATATATACAATGCAATTCGATTTTTAAAAAATCCAATATTATAACATAAAAAGCTTTTTTTTTAATTAACAAATATAAAAAAAAGAAAATAACATTGAGTGAAAATTGGCCGAATATTGGATTTTAAGTAATGACTAAGGGGCTAAGACTCGAATTACCTAAAATACGTTGAAAAAATGACCCGAAAATGAGCTCGATAAAAATAAAATTAATCAATAGGAATTTTCCGACGGGTTACCGTTTTGAAAAACCACACGACAATGTTATTATACAAATATAATAATTGTATACATATTATATCGATTTGTTTCGGATTTAGACGATATTTTTAAAATAAATCCGATTTACTAAAGTAGTCACAGAACCGTGATGTGAAACATTATATATATAATAATAATTTATACGTTTTTTTATACCGTAATATTATTATAAACACAAAAACACGCCTGATATAATATTATACATAATATTATTACAACGCTCGTACAACGTTATAATAATAATAATAATAATATGTGTCGTTTCTACGAGCGGTGGACGGGCGACGTTGTCAGCGGGAGTCCTGGCCCAGCTACCTGCTGTCTCCAACGCTATTTTTTTTTTGTATTTATTTTAATAATAATATAATACGAACGCGCGCGTTGATAACCGCTACTTTATCATGTGTCAACGGGCCCCGGCGGTAAAACTCGATATTAATAATTATCGTGTCGCCGCGACGCGTAAACACGATTAGTCCGAGCGAAACTTACCGCCCCGCGTGGTGCCTCCCCGCCGTGGGGAAACGTGTGGCGTTCGCGCGCGCGCGCGCAGTCGGGAACTCGAGCACAACGCGCAGCGCGGCGTTTATAACTAATTATTACAATATAATATGCGTATTTGTGTGTGTGTGTGTGTGTGTGTGGAATGTTTTCTTTTTTTTTTCTTTTTTTTTTCCCCCAAAAATCATTAATCTACGCCCGTTCGCGACACGGTTTTTCTAGCACTGCTACGCGCGCGCACCTTACTTTTGACAAAACTAAATTTATTTCTCGATGACGGATGACCATTGACCACTCACCACTACCTGCAGTTACATAACGTATAAGTTTCTTCACTTCGTTCAGAATCTAAAAAATGTTAGAAAATGCCCAAATTTTTTTTTCACATTTTCAAAATTTTCTCGCGCCAAAATCTTTCTTATATGATTTTCTATTTATGTTTAAATTTTCATATAGTTCGGATCAAAGAATGATGGTTTCCTAGCCGTTTTTGTCAAATTTTGGGTAGTTTTTTCAAAAAAAAAAATTGAAGAATTTTGAAATTCAAAAAATGACCTCTCTAAAGTACCATTTAAAGGCAAATCAGGTTGTAAAAATACTAACTTCTTCACTTCGTTCAGAATCTAAAATAAGTTTCTTCACTTCGTTCAAAATCTGATAGTTATAAAACGTGTAAGTGTTTTCGTTTTTCCGTGTCCCGTGAATGAAGGCGTTTCATAGCGATTTATTATTGTGAAATAAATGAAGGGGAATGGACAATATGCTATAGTGTTAAAAGAAGTTTAGGGCTAGTATCTCCCGTATCCCGTCACACTTTGACTTCTGGCCTCAACTAAGTCACGAACGACACGTCTCGGCTGTAATTTATATTATGTATGATGATAATTGATATCAGTGGCAGATCCAGGACCTTGATTTGAAATCAGCTGTGATTAGACAAAAGTCGATTAAATACGCGTAAAATTAATACATTTTTACACGTTTTAAACATTTTTAATATGCGATTTAAAATTTCCGGAGGAGAGCGACGCCCTCCCCTTGGATCCGCGCCTGATTGATACTCGAATCGACACTACGCGTGTGTTCGTTTCCTCGGAGCAGCTCCGAAATAATTAAAATTCAATACCATCGCTGGGACGACAGGGACCATTATGTGAAAAAAAATCCGAGTGAATATATTTTATGATGTATAATATTTTATAATATGAGATGGTAAATTATGCACAGAACCCGTTACGACGAGGGTGGATGTGTGTGAAATATTATAATAATTCGACGCCACTGCGCATGCGACGATACCCGAGAATCGATTTTTATCGCCAAATTATACAAATATAATAGATTTACGTTGCCAAAAACCACGACAAAATAAAATTATTGCTTAAACCTAAAACATTTCACTCCGCGATACCCGCTGCTGCTGCTGCTGCTGTTGACAGTATCTTAGATTATATTAATATATTTCCTAATATATTTTTTTTTTTCAAAATACTTTTCAACGTTTTTTTGCTGTTTTGATAAACGATAACAAAACGAACATTTTCGAAAAAAATACTAGTAAAAACGACCGTATATCAAAACGAATACTTATATAGTTTAAAAATTATTTCGAGTACCACTTTTATTAACTCTCTCCGATTTAATACTCAAATAATATTTCTTTATTTTTTTTTAGATTCTGAACGAAGTGAAGAAGCTAGTGTTTTTACAATGATGTTTATTTTTATTTTTTTTATTATTATTATTTTTTTTTCTGTGTACAACTTTTCGTATATAAATACTTGTCCAAAAGTTTCGATCAATAACTTTTTGAAACCCGATTCGCCTCTAGATTGTACTTTAGAGAGGACATTTTTTGAATTTCTAAATTCTTCAATGTTTTTTTTTGGAAAAAACTACCCAAAATTTGACAAAAACGACTCGAAAACCATAATTTTTTGATCAGAATTTTATGAAAATTTAAACATAGATAGAAAATCCTATAAAAAAGATTTTGGCGCAAGAAAATTTTGAAAATGTGAAAAAAAATTTTGGACATTTTTCTAACATTTTTTTTTTATATTATTAACTTACCTCATTCAGAATCATTTTATTGAACAAATGATTTATCGTTTGTTTAAAATTAAATACACCCGTCAAGAGAATCCCACCCATCGTGCGAAGTATGTCCGGCTTTTTCGTTTTGTCGCGTTAAAATTAAATATCGTCTCACTAATGCGAACATCTATAAAATGTAATTAAGTTATATAATTATATATATTCGACTAATGAACCAGTTTTTTTAATCTCAATCACATTCGTCTTGACGTAAATCAAGGGTTCTCAACCTTTTGAGGTTTATGCCCCCTTTTATACTAAAATACGGGATCACGCTCCCGATTCCACTACTAAAAGATTTAATTATAATATGTTATAAATAGATCATGACTTTAATTATTAATGTTGGGTATTAACATGGATGTAAACGTTCAATAATATACTTTAAATTATTGAAAATAGTATTGTTAATTGCTACACAATGATGACCGATAATCGCATACCTACTAAAAAAAAAAATATAATAATTAAAACAAAATAGAGATCATCATAAACAACATTTTCATGTTCTGTGGTGAAATGTGGTTTCATGTGAATATTTTCACCGCCTTCCCCTGAAATTTTGTGACGCCTCCCTAGGGGGGCGCGGCCCTCTAGGTTGAGAACCCTTGACATAAATTATCACCTATCGTCTTATCCAGTACCCATCACTCGACACAGACTTGTTTGTCGTTCTTCGTACAAATGTGTCCATCGTTTTCGTTAAATAGCTTCTGAAAATATTCATTCGACGATTACACGTCATGATTTACATATTATATTAATAATACAAATTTTCATATAATTTTCATCCGTCCAAGTTTAATATTATTATCATCGCCTGTTGCACACGGGCACATGGTACATATTTTTGCATCGACAGCGATAAATTTCAAACATCTTTGTTTACAAACCGGTTATTGATAATTACATATTCATTTTCAAATACCAAAAATAATCTCTATAAATTATTTAAAATATAATTGGTTACGAATACGATTTTGACTTCTCATTGGAATGTTTATCAGTTTATATTATATAATATTATGCATAAAGCGTAAAACTTGTAAAATTGCAATATTGCTACGCCAGTGCTCAAGTGGCATACGAATAAAATTTATGATAGCATTTAAACACAGTTAATTTGAAGGACTCATAGAAATAAAAAGAGTAATAAATAAACTATTATAATATGCATTCATTTTTTATTTTTTCTGTAATTATCAATACAATTTTTTTGTCAAAATCTCATAATAAAAGTAATAAAAAACTACAGTAGTTATAATTAACAACATTCTTCAAAACCATTTTTTCAATATATTATAAATAAAGGAAAATTCCCATAATTTGTGAACTAACACTTCATAATCCGCCTCAAAATACAATAGGATAATCAAACGTATGTGATCAGTACAATGAAATATTTAGAGATAATTAAAAAAAATTATATTGTAGTAAGAAAGAACTCGTGCAAAAATATTGTATGAGTATTTTAGAATATGAATACCATTTAAATCCCATATAAAACGTAGAATTATAATAATGTATAATTTATAGTTATTAATTGAAGAAAAACAGTAGTATTAAGTACAACTATATAGAAATAATGTTATAAATCGTCATTTAGAGTATTATACTATCATAAAAAAAAAAAAAAGTAATTTATGGCAAATAAACAAACTAATTTAAATATTTAATTTTATCGAAATGTTTTCAAATATAAATACCACGTCCTATTCAAACGTCGTACCTAAGTTATTACTTTATTTGATACTTCAGTGAAATGTTTGTATAGTTAAAGAATGAATAGAATGATATTTAATTTTTTTTTTTTTATTATCATTATTATTAAATTAAGGATACGAATGTAGAAAGTGTATAATCACTTACAACAAATTATTTATGTAAGTAAGTAGTTTCCTCGAAAAATATGCTGATACTATATTATATGAAATAATTACAAACAATAAATTATAATTTTGCCTGTGATTTTGTTATAATTAATACTGCGTAATTGCATTTAGTATTTAGGTAAATAAAGAACGGACATATCGGGTAAGCATATAATTGATTTAGTGAAGAAACTAAGGGAAATCTTAAATTATTATCTAATTAATTATAAATAATATAAAATACGGGATATGATAGGTAGTAGTTGCCATGAACGGCAGGGAAAATTTTAAATAAACAAGCAAAATACACGAAAAACAAAAAGGTCATATAAAATAATAAATTTTTGGGTTTTGGTTATAATTCCTATTCAAAGCATGACTATTTGGACGTCTGTGGTACAAATTAAAAATTACTTTTTTTTTTTTTTTGAATAACAATAAACTTTATTATTTTTAAGTAAAATTGCCAAGTATAAACTGAAGTTCTCTTAAAATCGTTTTATTATACAACTGATTTAGCGTTTCTTTCAAATTTAACACCCCCCCTCCCTCCCATGTTCCATTCTTGGATCAAAAAATATTCATGAAGCGAAGTATATCTGCAGGCAAAGATGCTAGTGCTTTAACATTGATGTTTATTTGTTTTTAGATCTTTGTGGAAACACTTTTTCATATAGAAAAACTTGTGCAAAATTCTCAACACTTTTTCCAAAAACAATTATTATTGTTTATTTAACCGTGACATTCAAATATTGTTTGTATTTCATATCATATGTGATTTTGGAATAGCACCAAAAGCATAAAACATTTCATCAATACAAATTCTGGATAAAAGTTTACGGTTAAAAACACGGTGAAGAAGCGCTCAACGTAATAAAAACAATAATACATTTTCCACTTCGCTCTGAATTTGGATTAGTTTCAATCGTATAACAATCGAATTAAAATTATTATTATATATTTAATATAATATTTTATTATCTGTTTTGTTCGCACTCCGTACATCAATATTACATGCGTAAACGGACGATTTTCTTTTTTATTCCGGCTAAATAAATCACAATAACTATGGGTACACTCGAACTTTTGTTTTTCTGAGTGTTTTCTGTTACTAAAGTCTTCTGTTACACAGTAACACACAATACACAATTGCAAATTAAAATGGATTCAGTGACTGACAGTGATGTAAGATTAATATAATATACGAGTACAGTGTGTCTTTAAATCTATTGTTTTCAAACTTAATACATAACAATATTTTGATAGACATGCGACTGGAAAAACGAATACCACGAATTGCGAAAATACGCGGAAAAGGTTGCGACTCAGATCGAGTCACTGAAATTAAATGAAAAAAATCTAATGGCCAAATTGGAGGAATGGAAAGAATACAAAGAATGTATCCAATCGGAATTGTGCACTTTACGAGTAAAGATATTATATAATATAAAATATGCATTAATTGTCTTTTGGATTCTGAATGGAGCGAAGGAGGTCTATTGCTATTTTGCTATGTTTATACTTTTCTTCATAATAGGGGGCTCTCGAGGTATCTAAGCACCCTCTCCCCCCCCAAAAAAAAGGGGGCTAAAACAAACAACTTTACTAGTCATGCATGCCAAAAACAATTTCGGATTGTCCGAATTCTATATAAGCTTAAACTTAATACTTTGTAAACGAATTTATTATAATATGGTAATTATGAAAACTTTACTTATTAGTATGGAGTACGGACTATAGAGGCATTTGTAAAACGAAATTATAAATTTGATTTAAGCTACTCGGAATATAACGAACAAATTTTAATTGTGTTTTTTGGGGTTTTTCAAGTACTCAATGTTGCTTTTAAGTCTCATTTTTTTCAAAATATGTATTCTAATAAAACGTATCTGAAAAATCGATTTTTATTTTTGTATTATAATATAATGTGTTTCTACGGACATAGCTAAATCGATTTTGGTCTCGTAATGTTTGATATAACGAGTCGAATCATCAATATAACTTAGATAACGATTATTACATGCTCTAAAAGTAAGTACACTAATAGTACCTTTTGGGAATATACCTATCAAATATCTTTTAATACATTTTCAATTCAATTTTTTTTTTTTTTAAAAACAATTTCAAATGCTTTTTGAGCTTTTTTGAAAGGTTTTTAGAGCATTATTGTTTTATTTCAAACGCTTTCAGTGCTTCGAAATCCGTAATATATACTCATATTGTATTATCATACCGATAAAATTTAAATTTCTCTACAAAGAACGCATCTACCTATAAGCTCTGAGTAACGAATCCATAACGATTTTTAGGCGAAAATGGGTGAAAACAGAGGAGTGATTGAGAAACTGAAAGCGGATTTGGCCGCTAAAGAAGAGGAGCTGTGCGACGTGCGCGAGAAACTCAAATACGCTTGCGATCGATTGCGTGCGGAATTCGATCGTCAAAAAGCGGCGGCACTGTCGGACGCGAAGGGGCGTGACGGCCAGGTGGAGAAAAAAGGGGGATTCGAACGGAAACGTGGCGAAGATAATTATTCCGAATTCAGAGCACCGCCGCCGCCGCTGTGTTCCGAGTTCGAGAAGGCGTGCGAGAAATTGCGCGAGACTGCGGCGGCGTTGGACGAGGCCAAAGAAACGATTCTGAAAGAAGTGTTGAACATTGAGAATTCGGTCGCGGCCATCGGTAAGTCGGTGGGCGGCGGAAGAGAAGAAAACGATCGGTGCGCAGGTCTCGCGCTGGAGCTGCGGAAATTGAAAGAAGCGAGCGAAGCGAAAGACGCGCGGTTGCGTCGCGCGCGCGATAGAATCGAAGAGCTGCGACGGCAAAACGAACGCAGCGTCTGCACGGTGGACGAGCAGAGAAAACGATTGGCGCAATTGTCACGGATTTCGAAGCGAATCGTCGCGCTGCAAACGGAATCGGAAGACGAATTATTTCAACGGTTACCGACCGAAACGACTCGACGGCGGACTAACGACACTCGGTGTGACACGTGATTTTGCTCACTGACAACACGAATAATATTAATTAGCGGTTGGACATTGAAAGAAAATTTAAGTTGTTCATTCGAAAAGATATAAAAAAAAAACACACACACACACTCACACACATCATATCCGAGCGATATTGTCGATTAGTGAATTTTAGTATAGTAAAAATTCATAATAATAATAATAATAAACAACTGAATAATAAACCGAATAACGGAATGAGTTACAAATGAGTTTTTGATTTAGTTTAATTTAACGATTAAAAAGTAAATTAAACATGTATAAGTGCATACAGTCTGTACAAAATTTAAAAAAATGTGTTTGTTGAGGGAATTTCATAAAAAATTTACCGAAAAAAGAAAAAATTACTAAAAAAAATAATTAAAATGGAAAAATACGATTCCGCTTTCCCACAGATTCACATCTCGAATAATAACATATTATTTTATAATACGAGCTTTTATTCAAATCTTTTTAGTAACTTCTACAGAACATATTAAATCTGTAAATGAAAAATATATACGATATTAAAATTTAATAAAAAAAATCCACATATGATATAATAGTAGATATGACAAAATATTATAGTGTGTAAACTGTAAACTGTTATCCTGTGTCTGTTTACGAATATTTATTTCTCGAACGTATTATTCTTCGTCGAAACAGGACAACACCATCACCACCGCCGCCGCCGCCGTCAATGTGACAAAAGCCTAGCGAATAATAAATACTCGCTCGCCAGTGACCGAATAAATCAAGTGTCGTAAGAACCGTTTTATTTATATTATGTTAACCGCACAACAATGACCTTTAAAAATATTTTGTCAACCGCCAGGTAACGCGCGCGCGAAGTTTCCCGTTTGTGTGTTCACATATGACTTTTTCCCCCTTCGGTTTTATTTTTTTTTGTTTTCTATTTTTTCATAATATTATTATTATAAACGAGGGTAACCCGATCCCGTTGTCCGGTCGCGCGCGCGCGCGCGGCCCGCACATATAGGCAACGCATAACATTATAATAATAATATTATTATAGATATAGTGTGTATTTCGTCCGGGCGGTTTGTAATCCGTCCGTTTGTGTTTTCGTTTAAAAAAAAAAAAAAAAACACCGCCGACCGATTTGTCATCCAATTATAACGTCTCTGCTGTGGCCTGACGTGTCCCAATTAAGGTAATACCTATAGTATACGTTTAAGCGTGTATATACGATGTGTGTGTGTGTGTTTGTAGGATAATATTATTATCATAAAGACGAAACGACGAGAAATAAATAAATAAAAAACTAATAAAATATTTTATTATTCTGATTTCGATCGGAAACACGCGTGTGGCGTGTCAACGATTTCAAAATTTGAATAATTAATATAATGTGTGACATAAAAGTGACGACAATAATATTTTACATTAATCACAGTGCGTACGTTAATACCGAGACATTATTTTACAATATTTAGAAAACCGATACTTTAAGGATTGAAATCGATAAAAATTATTGTCATTGTTATGCGTGTAAAAAATGTCGTATTAAAAACTCAATATTATATTATATACATGATAAAATCTAAATTCTCGACTGTTGAACGTGTTTGAATAAATCGGTAGGACGCTAAAGTAGAGATTAATAGTAATAAAAACCGTGCTCTAAACGTGTAATAAACGAAAAATTAATAAATATGAAATATAATAGCATACGTATGCGGCTGTAACAACAGTGGAGCAGAATCGCATTTACAACGTCGCGTTCAATGTATAAAATCAGTAACCAAATATTTTTGGCGTTTAGTTTCTTCAACATAACAATATTGAATTATTTATTTCACTTAGTTACCCACTTATTTATGTATACATTATATGTTATTTGTTAAAGTTAATTTATATAATATGTATTTATTCTCTGTTAATTTAGTTCATGACTTTCATATTATTTGTGTATTTAATAATTATTTATACAATAACGCATGCCGATGCCATATGCTAATAATTAAAATAATAATAATGTATAAGATATTAACGATAATTTCAAAAACGTTATTTGTAATTTACATATTTTATTTGAAGCAATGATATTATATTTTATTAAGTACGTTAAAATCTTAATCTACATATTATAACATTATCGGATAGTAGTTTTACATACACGTAGTATGTATTTGGTAAATATCTAATTTTTCAATTACGTTTATTTATTTTCATATTAATCGAAACAATTCAAGTGAAGCAGGTATACAGGGTGTATCACGAAGATCTGACATATTTTAACGCGATTTAAGTGTAGAATTGTCAGATCTCCGTGATACACTTTGTATACCTGCCTATTTATTTGTAAATAATTATTATCACTCGCATTCGTAATAGTCGACTGTTTCATAACAACAGTAATCAAAATATGAAATTTAAGAGCATATTTTTGCATATCATAAAATTGATTTTTTTTTTTTTTTTGAGTTTCAACGCATATTATTTCCAACACAATCGAGAAAATCGTTTTTAGGGCAAGTAAAAAAAAAAAATTAGACAAATAAATTGATTTACAGAAAAAAATCGTAAAAAATATCAATAAAACACAATTTTTTTTTTAAACATATCTTTTTTTACTGAGCATGTATGAACTGCACAATTTTAGATTTTTAGTGCTTATAAATGCATATTACCGAACGTTTTAATTTATTTATTAAATTAAATTTCACATACATATGAGTACTGGGCCCCACTGAGAGAACTAGTGTGGGGGCCGGGCCCAGGATTTAATGCATATTTTGCCATTTTTTTAGTGTATAATTGCATGCTTATTTATGCGTTTTTAAATGCGTGAACCCTGTTATGATGAGCCCTGTTCATAAAATATACAATAAAACTATAAGTGTGCGCAGCGCACCCAAAAAATAAAAAAGCGCATGAACGAAGCTCACTTGTATGATAACAACGAGCACGATACTAATAATAATAATAATAATAATAACAACAATAATGAGACGGTACGTCATAATATTATTATAAAATAAAAATATATTAAACCGCGCGAAGGTAGCTCATCCGTCCGCGGCGCACGATACGCACTACTTTATGCGTGTAATACGTAATAATAATATAATGTATTATTGTGTAGATACGTATAGTCGCGCGCGCGTTGTTCAGTACAATCTTAACCTACCCGACTGCGAAGCCGACGACGACGCAGCCTCTCAATAACACATCATCATCATCATCATCATCATCTCCGTCCGTCCGTCATCGTCTCTCGCTCGCGCGTCGCATATATACATATATAATATAGCCGATGGGTTTCATTCAACAAAACGTCGTTATTGTTGCGGGTCGTCGTGCGTCGTCGGTTTACGAGTGTCCGGGTCGTAAATCCCGTTCGACGGACGGACGGGGGGGGGGGCAGAGAACACCCTCATTATTGTGACATCTTTTACGACTCCCCGTCAACCGAGCCCCGCCGATTGTGTATAAAGATTGTTGTAAGATCGTAAAATACAAAAAAAAAAATGCCTCTTCGAAACCGCCGCCGTCGTCATAATAATAATAATAATCCAGCAGTCGCCGCCGCCACTTGTATAATATAGAATAGAATAGGAGAACGAGTATGTAATAATACACACACACACATACCTATAATACACTCCTGCGCGAGACTATTATAATAATATACATATATGCGCGTATTGTATACAGGTAGGTCGTATTACATAAGTATTGTGTACTGCAAGATGGTGTACCGTCGTCGAAGGTGAGAAACGTATATTATGATATTATTATTATTATAGGTACACGTGACTCGTGTTCGTATCACGTACACCGACAGAACGGTTTCGATATAGGCGGCGGCGAAATACCTCCAATTAAAACCGCACCCTATGACGTGAACGCGTGTGCGTGTGTGTACGAACCACGAACCCTTTTGATTACACAAACACCGCGCGTATACCGTTATGTGTGGACACACTGCACGTGATCGGGGTAGGTCTAGGTTCGAGTTAAGGGTTGATATACAACGCAAATGGCTCTTAAACTACATCGAAATGCCACGAAAAGGGGAGGGCAGATAGTCGGGGTTTCCTCGAAACATTTGAATATTAGTTACATGCAAATTTTTTAACCAAATGTCAATTTCGACAAAGAAAAATATCCATTACGAATTATATTAAATAGGAGAAAAATAGTGTACAGCTGGCTTTTTTCTGTATTATAATTATTATATTTATCATTTTAAAAATAGAATTATTTCCACGCGTTGATATTTTTTTTGGTATTTTTTGTTAATATTTTTAAATTCTGTTATTATTAAGTAATTATTATTTGTTCAAATTTATTCCGTATACGTATTTCCAATCGTAACCGATTTTTATTTATATTTTTTGTTTGTTTATTCTTTTTCTATTTCTCTGGTTTTTTAATAAGAAAAATTTATAACTCTCTACTCCAACACAAGCTAAGACTTAAAGGAGCGCAGATATTATTGTATTTATATATTATATTATGTGTATTTTATATAAATAAATAAATTTTTTCAAAAAAAAAAAAAAAAATGTTTAAAACACTCGAGTCGACGATTTCTCTCGATCCCTTTCCCTTAAAAAAAAAAAATCCCGAATCTGCCACTGAAAAAAAAAAACACTGAGTGGTACGAAGTAAAAAAAAAATAAATAATCGGCACCCTAAAACGTGTATACATATTTTTATTTATTGTAAAATTATAATAATAATACGATTTGATAAAAAGTGTACAGTAGGTGGTCAACGTGTTGAATGATAATATCGTTCCCCCACCCCACCCCGCCCCCTGGAATCAAATCCAATCTGCGCCCGAGCTCGTGTTATTTCGGTGGCATTCTCACGCGGGTCGTCGGCAACTTTAAAAACACGCGCTTTTCCCAGACGTTTTTTTTTTTTTTTTTTCTGACGTCCACATAATAATATATACTCAGTCATTCTCGGAAACGAACCCTCAACGAGTGCGTAACAATATACTTGTTTGAAGCAATCGATATCGACGGTACGTTACAGACGACGACGCATTAATAATGACGTATGCGAACCGCCCCCTCTTTTTTTTTTTTTTTTTTTTTTCTGTAGACGGAATGATAATGAAAACCACAGACTCGGCGACGGCAGCGGCGGCTATGGGGCTCGTCGTTTGCGATATTTTCGACAGACCACCCCCCCCCCACCTGGGATGAACGGAGCGAGTAGACGTCGTTCCTGCAAGTAGTATCCAAAAAAGGAAAAAGTTTGATTTTCGTCCCAAAAATGGTCGGTATAGACAAAAACCGCACACTTCTAGTGGATATGATTTTAAAATAAATATTGTTACACATAATTATTGCCAAGGCGCGCGCGCGTTTTTTGTTATAAAACGACGTTTTGTCTCCGCGAATAACACCACTGAGCGTCGCTTCGCTCACTTTGCAAACGTCGTTTCAAATCGATATCGACCCCCTCGGCTTGATGAATCGTCTTGCTATGCGACGTGGGGACGTTTTGAAGAAAAACAAATAAAAATATTACCATAAAATGTGCGGTTTTTGGGTATAAAAATTTTAAGAAGTTTCCGGTTAAAACCTCCTGAATGTGTGTGCGGTTTTCTCCTGTATTTTATAACAAGTGTGCGGTATTTGGAGTCAACGGTTCCTGCAATAATGGTATGCCGGGAAATCGAAAACCTTTTGTTTATTATTGTACGCGAGGTGAAAATAGCAAGTATTACATTTTTTTGTTTCTTTTGCAAGAGCAGCAGACCTCTTGAATAGATCACGAGATCCACATGTAGATGTTTATACAATTTAATGCCAGTGATCGGGACTTAAAGCATTTGCTTATTTTACTGCAGGTTTGACTTACAATCTAACTGGAGACTACTAACATTTGTGACACGTTCCAACGATTTCAAATTTCAAATTTTAAAGTGCTTTTTTTTACTTGCTTCTTTCCGTGATTTTTTAAATAAGTAATTTTTACTAGTTTTTATGGTTTTTTTTTTCTACTTATCTATTATTGACGACGTGATCCACTGTCGAAAATTCGTTAACCTTATCTTTCTATTGCCTAGTAGTGAATATACCCAAGTCATATTACATATATTTTATTTTTCGTTAGGTAGTTGTTTTTAATATTTTAACAATTAAACGAAGAATTCTAAAAAAAAAATTCATCTATAGTCAGTAGTACGGATACTATTTAAATGTTTAAGTCTTTAAGGGCTGTTTGCTCGTTTACGAAGCTATTTGCTTCCGATTCATTTTAAGTTGGCTACGCCACTGTCCTTATTTGTACTTAATTCGCTATTTTATACATTGAGGCAATTATACCGGGAAGTACGTTCGTTTGAGAGCAATCGGTGTATTTTTTTAATTCAAAAAACATCTGGTTGAGGGCAACTGGTCAGAACCCCCCCCGGTACGCACGACCCGAACATCTTAGAACGTGCGATACTCGAATGCGCACACGAGAATATTATTAACACATACACACACAGACACGCACACGAATAAGTAAGTGAATAAGAACACAAAAGATTACGTTTACGACGTTTGACGTTATATCCACTCAAACGGATTAATCATGCGGTACTTGTGAAAAAAAACCGCGTCCGTCCGTCCCCCCGGTGAAACGCTGCTGATTTGTGGCTTGTAATTATAGTGGAAATAGTTCACATTGGAGCGCGCGCGCGCACCGAGTAAACCGATATTGTCCCGCCTGTTCGCACGCGCCCGATAACCTTTGGTGTTTTTATATTATTTATTTATTTATTTATTTATATTTATTTCGCGTCCTCGTCCGGCGAGAAACCGACCACGACCCTCTCCTCACTCTCGCTTCGCTCTCTCTGCGTCTAACGACCGCGTCTGCATTTTTCGAATTTCAAAACGACAACGGTCTAAAAATTGGCTCGTTTCGACTACCGATATCGAATGCCGCGGAGTGAATAACACCGAACAGCACCAGCAACGTATATATATATATTATATTATTACACACAATATGTGTATCCGTGAGACCACAAAGAAAATCGCGCAAATAAAACCATAAATAAGACCGGAGAGGAACGTAAATTATTTTTCGCAAAACGCGCTCACGATAACACACACACTCGTATGCATATACATGAACGTGACGCACTTGTGCGCGCGCACACACACACACACACACACACAATGTCCAACATAAAATATATATAAATATTATTGTGTGCATTGTAATATAATAATATGATGATGATGATCGAGCGATTTTAAACGATACTAGTGTTTGAAAATATTTCGTTTATTTATTTTAAACCGCGCGTACACGCGGATTTTCAGTCAATGCAATAAATAATTAGTAAAAATACATAAATGTTACCGGAAGAGATGACAATTTAGGAATTTTGTCGTGATGACCAAGACATTGTTGACACGGAATGACTGGAAAGTACAGGCGATGTTAAATATTTCGCAGTTTTATCCACGTTTCCGTATTGTACATTAGGAAATATTATAAATCCGTAATCTATATTATGAGGCATAATATAGATCATTTATTGTTTGATAATTTCACATCTAGGTACGTCTCTGTAAATAATTATTTTACAGAATTCTAACATAAAACCATCGGCTCCATCAGAACATTAGTTTTAGAATAATTGAGTTTAAGGATTTTTCAAAATGGCTATTATAGACGTAAATCGTTATTCATACAATTGTAGCTCATCAAACACCACGATTTTGTAATTTTTTTAGAAAAATATAGCTCCTTCCTACGGAAGGATTACTGACCCACTGATCTTTATGGTACTTGAGAGAGGTAATTTTTCAAAATTTTCAATAGTTTTTCTAAAATTTATCAAAAATGTCTATACAACATTCTCTTTTTTTTTTTTTTTGATTAGAATATGAAATTTTATGTATTGTATACTAAAGGAAAAATTTTTTTAAAAGAAAACACTGTTTTCTCATCTATTTTTTCCCCCTATTTTTCAAATAATAACAGAAAATAAAACTGGCTGAGTAAAGAATAATCGATTCCCACCAGAGTAGCAAAGACCGCAAAGAATAACCATGGTGCAAATTATGTCAGGTTTTTTTTTTCTTGCCATAATTTCAAATGCTTTCGGCTTTTAATAACATTCAGATAGATTTATGGTTGGCCACTGCATACCCTGAAAAAGAGGTCTAAGCGCGCCTATATGCACAGTACACTATCGTATCGTCTAATTTCACTGTCCTTATTATATTGTATTTGAGCTAAATTAAACTAATGCAACGCAAACAACGAAATTTTTATCACAAGACGATCATTTGTGTAACTCGAAATTGAGACATATTTTGAGTAAACGACACTTATAATGTTCTAATGGCACAAATTATAATCAAATTATATTTAATTATCATATAAATAAGACAGATCGAACACAGTGAACGTATAAACAAACACCAGCTGTAACGTACGATTTCTAAATGTCATAGTTAAAAAAAAAAAAACGAACGACTTGTTGATTAAACGCGCTTGTATATTATTATTCAATTGGACAAATCGCTTTTCCCACCGATCCAACGACATTTATACGGAATAAACATTTGTATAAAATTTTAAATAAATACCGCTACACTCGGTCACCTCAATCGCCGCCGCGAGGTTCATCGACAATCTAATTAAAATATTAACGCAGACGGGTTAATATTATATACTAATGGAATAATAATTTATCAAAACCCGCTATGCTCAGCTGTAACAGGGCTAAAAAAATTGGAAACTGTTTTTTTTTCCTTTTCTCATACTTGTTCAACGCCGAACCATTATAATAATAATAATAATATAGACCGGTGAAGGTTTGGCGAACACGCCGACGCGGTCGGCGTTAAAAATAAAAACCAAACTCGTTCTGAGCGGAGAGCTGTCAGATGAACCGGCCGTGCCACTATTCGTGTACATTATATACACAGAAAACGATATTAATATAATCCTTTTGTGAAGCGACAGTATGACAAAACACACGAGAATATCACAAAAAAAATAAATAAATAAATAAAAAACCGATTGCGATACGACTCGACTACCGGATTATGTTTCAGAGATTACGTGCTGTAGTCGTATTCGAGTGGTGTGCTCGCGCGTGTGTTTACAAAAGGAATTAAATGACGATTTAAAAAAAAAAACGCGCTTATGTCGACTGTATGTAGTTGAAAATAACTTTGGTTCCTCTTAGGCGCGGCGCGGTTAGGGGAACAAAATAAGAAAAATCGACCTCCGAGAAGGCGAAACGACATGCGCGTTCTCGCGTTGGCGTGTGATAATAATATTATTTCGTCATCAACACGAAAAAATCTCCAATGTGACGAATTTATGATTTTGAGCTGATATCTTTGAATTCAAGAAAAAATTGCCCATTATGTGATATGATAATATTATCTCCTACCTGCTGTGTCTCTATGATGGAAGAGCATTAATGATAAATAAAAACAAAGCCTCCCATGCGTTAGCTACTGTAAATAATTTATGGAATACCTCCCGTGTAATTAAAAATACAGTCAAAATTGCATACAGGAGGTTTTGTTAACAATAATAGGTGCACTCTGCCATTTTCATATAGGAGATTTTTTTCAAATCGATAATCATTAAACACTATTTCAAAAAAAACCTCCTATGAGACATAGTAAAAAATTTCCTATGTAGGTTCGACAAAAAATATAAACAGTTAAAATCTCCTATGTGACATTTAAAAACTCACTTGCAAGTTTCACAAAAAAAAAAAAACAATAAAACTTCCTATTTGTTGGAATATTGACAATTGATACAATTTTTATTTTCTCATAACTATTGATGAATTTAAAATTTTTTCACTTTATTCAATGATCATTTATTAATATTATTATCATTATTATTATTTTTTGTTTTTCCAGGAAAATATGGTTTTAGCACACGGGAAGTTTATTTGTGTCTCAACGACAATTTTTTCGCCGCGTCAAACTCTAAACTCTGCGACTCTCCTCGGTCTCCTCGGGTCCGAAAATTCATCCGGCGGCATTTTCGCACATCTGCAGAGTCGGCACGCGAGTGGAAACTCTTCGCGTTCGTTTCGGGATAAATTTGTCGGTTTGGCCGCGGCCGAAGCTGTGTGAACACACACACACACACACACACACACACACAAACTGGTTCCTGTAAGCGACTCGCACGCGCTCGGCACGGTAATTAATCGAGCCGAGTCAAATTGGGTGCCGAAAATATATATTACGTGCTCAACGAGATTCCGCATTCCGGTGTACACACTCGCACACACATACGTACTCATACATACATACATTCACACGCACGCACACATACATTATATACGTGTGGGAAACGAGTTCGTACGCGGTGGTGATCTATTGGGCACGGAGACCCCTCGAGGTCTGTGTGTGTGTGTGTGTGTGTGTATCGTTGCGTCTGCGGCCGTCGAGGCGTAAAAAACGTGCACGACAAAAGAGGTCACCGGTACGGCGCGGCGACAGTCAGACGCGGATGATCTAAGGGGAGGGCGATCGCCCCTCCTAGAAATATTTTAAAATGCATACTTAAAACGCTTAATATGTGTGTAAAAATGTATTCGTTTTATGAATATTTGGTATCGCCCTCCCCGCCCCCCCCCAAAAAAAATTAAGGTCCTGGATCGACTACTGACAACAATATAGGGAACACTCAATTTGCTGGACCAATTGATTCGGGTACACGATGGTGCGAAAACAAAAAAAAAAAAACCTGACCAAAAGTAAAAAAGAAATGTAATTTTTTTCTTTTTGCTATTTTTGGGGCGTTAAACGTTTTTCATAAACGCCCGATCGGTCTGTTTTCATTTAAAAAAATAATTCACAAACGTTTGAAAAGTAAAACATTCTAACCAGGTGTTGATTACCAGTTTCTCGCAGTTTGTGAGAATATATAAACAATTTTTTATTTTTTTTTTTTTAATAATAATAAATATCATTGTCGAGTAAGATATGTTATTGGTCCAGATTTCCTTCCACTTGCCGACCGCTGCATTAAATCGATTTTTTGGTTTTCTGAAAGCACATTTTTTTTTTTTGTGGGAGCCCTTGGGTTATGTACAAGTATATACCTACGTTATATACAGTTACCGCGAGTGGATAATAACACAATAAACGCCAAGGCACTCGATCGCGGCGGGTGTCAACGTCCTATATTATCATAATAACATGCGCGAGTCTTAAACAAACAACACCCACCCCCGCATCGAGGCCGGTCCAATAATGTGCCGACTCATTTGAATCTCGTTTACGACCGCCGCCGTTCGAAAAACGTTTTACAAGTTCAATGGTATTTTATTAACCGTCTTTTGTCTTATTCGTTTTATCTCTCGCCCTCTCCCCGTCTCTCCCTCACTCGCTTCCCGGCTCTTCTCTGCCCGCGCCCGTCATGGGTCATCAACCGCAACGATTTGAAAAAAGCCGCACACACTTCGCACGCGATGGGAGTTCTTCGCATCTCGGGCGTGAAGCTCTTGGTGGGTGTATTAAATTAAAAAACAAAAAAAAAAAAAAAAAAAAAACGATAAATTATTTCTTCAATAAGTCGATTCTGAAGAACGAAACAAGTTAATAATATAAAGAACAATAATAGTCGTCGTTATTTTCAACACACTCACCAAAAGTATCTGACCCGAAGAGTGAAAAATATCCGTGGTGTGAAATATGTCCGGTTTTCTTGTCTATACTTTACTTTACTTTTAGATTCTGAACGAAGTGAAGAAGCTTATGATGTTTTTACAATGATGTTTATTTTTTTTTTCTCTCTCTTTCTGGAAACACTTTTTCGTATAGAAATACTTGTCCAAAAGTTTCGATCAGTATCTCTATAGAACCGAAATCGTATCCAGATGGTACTTTAAAGAGGCCATAATTTTTCAATACTTTTTCCAAAAACGGGGAAAAACTGTCGAAAAATTGTTAAAAAAAACGGAACAATATGCAATTACTGCAATTTCCGTATAATTGAAAATTACTTTTTGACATAACTTCTAAAATAATGCCGTTAGGGACTTGAAATTTTCACCAACTACTAAAAATAGCTATACGAGAATATTTTATAAAAATTTGATCAATTTTGAGTTAAGTACAATATTTTGAAAATTTCGGTAATTTATACTCGTATATCATGGTCAATGCTTTAAAGTTAATGTTATTATTGTAAGTGGTACCAACCAAATGAGAAAAATAATTTTATTTTTCTCAAAATGGTCACTCTTAGCGTGTTCCATTTGATTGCTTCAATTCACGTAACAGTATACGGTATGGCCCCTCTATATTATATTCTTTACTCTATAGTCTATGGTATATTATATCCACTGCCGCTTTTACGCGAATATAATAATATTATAATATACTAGCACGTCGCCGCAACAGACAGAATATTCATTAATCCGTCATAACTTTCACCGCTTCGTGTGCAGTCAAAATATGTATACAATACACCGTCACCTCAGTTGAATAGCCTCATTAGAGCTGCACTATTGCTTTACATATATACATAATAATATTATATTGTGCATTATAATTACGTGTATGGGTACAACACCACCACACTTGACGTGTGTGCGGTTTACGCGCTCTCCGAAGTTATGAATTATTATTAACGCGATTAACGCTCGTGACAACGGAGACTTTCGAACGCACGGCCGTGTAATATTTATAACGCCTAAACGGTATTTGAAATCGTAAACCGCGCGCGTTATACACACGTCATTATTTTATTATATTGTGTGTTGAACTTTGATATTGTTCATAAAACACAGTGTCGACACCATTTTTGAACGTACGACCACCGGTAATAAGTTTTTTAAACACATTCGTTTTAGATTCTGAATGAAGTGAAGAAGCTAATGTTTTTACAATGATGTTTATTTTTTTTTTTTCTGTGTACAACTTTTCGTATAGAAATACTTGTCCAAAAGTTTCGATCAATAACTTTTTGAAACCGGATTTTCCTCTAGATTGTACTTTAGAGAGGTCATTTTTTGAATTTCTCAATTCTTCTATTTTTTTTTTGGAAAAAACTACCCAAAATTTGACAAAAACGATTTGGAAACCATCATTTTTTGATCCGAGTTTTATGAAAATTTAAACATAGATAGAAAATCATATAAAAAGATTTTGGCGCAAAAAAATTTTGGACATTTTTTTTTTTCTTATATTATTAACTTCCTTCGTTCAGAATCGTTTTACTGAAGAAATGATTTATCGTTTCTTTAAAATTTAATACACCCGTCAAGAGAATACCACCCGTCGTGCGAAGTATGTCCGGCTTTTTTCTATTAAATGTACGAGTAATCTATATCGTAATTATTCACATAATTTGTTATTATTATTATTATTTAAATTAATTAATTAATGAATACGTGTTCTTTATACGTTATTTACGAGTGAAAAAAAAAGCAATAACCGTTAATTAAAATTATGATGTAGCCGAGTGGTACGTGTTCGTTCGAGCCCCGTGGTAAACAAATCCGAGCACGTGTTAAACATCAAGTCAATTAAGTTTCGAAGCGACGTATAACGATTTGATACATTCTTTACCTAATTAATTAAATTTAATGTCGGATTAACAATAATTTATTAAAACGCGCGATAATAACTACAGGCCAAAAAAATTTCTTTTAGCCACAGATAATGGCAACGACGAAAGTACGCGCAACGGGGTATAATAATTGATTAGATCTATTCCGTGTACATGCACAGCCATTGATTAAAATATATACTTAATGGTATAGC
This sequence comes from Stegophylla sp. TES_Ste_2020, assembly GCA_025469315.1. NCBI lineage: Eukaryota > Metazoa > Arthropoda > Insecta > Hemiptera > Aphididae > Stegophylla > Stegophylla sp. TES_Ste_2020. Next base: position 29,448 of record JAIPRM010001745.1, read on the forward strand.
GAAGAAAATCTCTCTGCGTTTAATCGCATCGCGCATAAGACGTATATTATGCTACGATATTTATATCTAAACATTATTATACTTCACTGGCGCGGTCGAAATAATTATCTCTGCAGCTATTTGGCTATCGTCTGAAATCTACTGTTTCCTTAATTGAAGCTATTGTACGAACCTTGAACAAACGATGGGCGTGGCCGAATTCAAGTCTCTGTGCACAGAAACGGACTGTTTGCAATATTATTGCCATGCATAAATAATAATAATAATAACGTACATAGTGCCGTCTCATTACGCCTATTATATACATATGGATTTTGAACATCCGCAACCGGCTAAATAATTACTATAATATGAGTCATTTGCATTTTTTCCAAACTAGGTGGTCGAAACAATGTGTCTAAGACATGATTAGGAATAGTCATGATGGAATCCATACGTTGTTCTTAATTCTTAGATTCTGAACGAAGTGAAGAAGCTAGTGTTTTTAAAATAATAGTCTTTATCTTCTTTTTTTTTGTGAAAATTTTTTCGTATGGATCACATGTCTACTTGTCAAAAAATCTCGATCAGCAACTTTTTGAAACCAGATTCGCCTCTAGTTGATACTTTAATGAAGTCAGTAGAGTAAAGTATAGACAAGAAAGCCGGACTACTTCGCACCACAGATATTCTTCCCTCTTCGGGTCAGATACTCTTGGTGGTTGTGTTGAAAATGACGATTATTATTGTTCATTATATTATTAACTTCCTTCGTTCAGAATCATCTTATTGAAAAAATGGTTTATCGTTTCTTTAAAATTCTACAAACCCATCAGGCGTATCTAACGCGAGGAGCGAAGAATATCCGTGATGCGAACTTATATTCGGCATTTTACAATAATTTCAAAATATAATTTTACTCGTTATACGTATCGTGCAATAACTACACCCGAAATTCAGTAAATTTTGAAATAAAAAAACGCGTCTAGACTTGGCGTCAGAATGGACGTTGAACATAAAAAGCCGGGCATACTTCACACGATGAGTGTTCTTCGCACGACGAATGTTCTTCGCATCTCGGGTGTAAAGCTCTTGGTGTGTGTATTCAATTTTAAAGAAACGATAGATCTAAACGAAAAAGTGTATACAGAAAAAAAAAATTAAAATAAAAAAAATAAACATCATTGTAAAAACACTAGTTTAGTAAAAAACAACGGTACGGTGAAATACCGATTATTATTATTATTATTATTATAATCCTACTCGTATTTTTTCCAAGACGATTTGTACCATACGTACGTGACGTTGGCGTGTAACGAAACTCAAAACGATAATATGCATAGAAATCTATCTATAATAAACTCGATGCAATCGCGTTAAACCAGCACTAGCTCGTGATGGAGAACAACACAGTCCGGGATCTAACGGTAGTGCCGAGCTGTAATTCCCATTACGCGTCGCATACTTCAGCTGACAGACTTAATTATAAAATACATCCGACACGTTCTTTAATAATAATTAACGGCCGTAACGGCTACAATACCCGCCCCCCGGACGCGTGTCTATTAGCACTGTAGCCTAGCACGTCCCATGCGTGTACAGTCACATCACGTGACTTAATAATTAAAAAAAAAAAACTAAGTAAATACAAAATTAATTCGTTGACTGTTAATAAAATTGCGTTAAAATCACAAATCGTGTGACTCGCTGTTTGGAAAAAACCTCCCTCAATGAATATCATATCTATCGCCCCTTCCCGATGGGACAGTGATAGGTCCATGGGCTCATCCCAAGTGGTACGCGGTGCAAAATAATTATTTTCGTATTTGCCATATTTAAAATGAATTTTAAATAATGTATACAAATTCAACGAGTGAGGTGTGCAGGATATTGTATATTGTACACACACAAATCCTTCGGGAGGAATTGACCCAGCATTTTACAGAATACGGTATATATGTATTAAAACTGATGATTTTGTTACATTAAACCTGCACTAGCTCGTGGAGAACAACACACAGAGTGATAAATGACATAAAATTCTGTTTATTTTGTAATTTGAAGGGCTCCGTGCAACAACGAGACAAGTCTATATTTTGGTTATTTTAGTCCATATTTTTGTTTATTTTTTTTTTTTTTTTAACGGGAGGGCGTTGAAAAATATTTCTCTCTCTAAGGGGCAGAGGGGGGGACAGTGACTTTAGAAAGGTTGATAATCACTGATAAACATAACATTACAAAATATTGTTGTGTGCCCAGTGTTGTACGTTTGAAATTCCTTCGTTCATCCGTTCTCGGGTCGACGCGAGGAGAATGATCGATTGACTGACGCGCGTCCGCCGCGGCGGTAAACAATATTTACATCACAAGTCACGTCTGCGAGCATCTAACCCGAAGATCTGCGTATTATTTATTATAAATAGTCCGTTCGCAACGTCGTCCTTAACGCACAAGTCCACCGTATACGCAGTATGCGCGTTAATATACAACAACAATAATAATAAAATTTTGAAAAGCGCACGTCGAAACGCGATGACCGCACGGTTTATACCAGGGGTGGCCAAGTTTCGTGGGCTTGAGATAGGCCTCTGAGTTTTCCTACCCCGTCACGATCCACGTTTGACCTGATTCAATAAATAATCAAATAATAATAATAACAAATCTAAAAAGTAAAGCAAAGTAAAGTAAAGGCAAGAAAGAAGGACTTACTTCGCACCACGGATATTCTTTCTTCGCTCTTCGGGTCAGATAACTCTTGGTGGGTTTATGGAATTTTAAAGAAACGATAAATCATTTCTTCGATAAGTTCAATTCTGAACGAAAGAAGTCAATAATATAAAGATCAATAATGGTCGTCATTTTCAACACACTCACCAAGAGTATCTGACCCGAAGAGCGAAGAAAATCCGTGGTGCGAAGCATGTCCGACTTTACTTAGCTTCATTTTACTTTACTTTTATTTTATTTTATCTAATAAATAAAAGAAAAAATATTCAATGAGAAAAAAATATTAGAAAAATGTCCAAAATTTTTTTTCACATTTTCTTTTTTATATTATTGTCTATCTATGTTTAAATTTTCATAAAGTTTGAATCGAAAAATGATGATTTCCAAATTTGTCAAATTTTGGGTAGTTTTTTCCAGAAAAAAAAAAATAAACATCATTGTAAAAAAACCTAGCTTCTTCATTTCGTTCATAAACTAAAAATTATCATTTATGATTTAATTACATTACACTGATTTATACTCATAACAACGTACGTAACACTCATTACCTTAACTTCTCTCTCTACCAAGTCTGTGTCACTTAGTTTTTAACTCTTTAAAATTTTTAAAAAAACATGATGATGTATCTATGATGAAATTGCATATTTGTAATTTTAATTTTGATTTGATTTGATTTGAGGGTTCAACAAAAAAAATTTCATTAAATTTCAACGCAAGACCAAAGTTCACATTGTTGACCACCCCTGGTTTATACCATCATAATACGGTATTAATATAGATGAATAGTGTTTACTCACCCCGCGTACCTGTGGGGTTACATCGCGCGATATGAGTGGTGGCGGCGATGGTGAATATTCGCGAAAATAAACGCTGTCGAGTGGGAGTGAGAGAGAACAATAAAAACGACGAAAAACGATAATCAATCAACACCCATCACCGAGACTCTGAGCTGGCTCTACAGCACGCACGCAAACGGGTTGTTCGCGGCGTGTAAACACGGAATGCCTACGCAGTAGGTGCTGGCGGGAAATCGTCTTTTTAAAAGAGGGATTTCTCGTTCGGCGGCTCTTTTGGTCCGATGCCGGTGAGTTGCGTCCCAAAATAAAAGATACGACAAAAGGTACTATGATGATGTTAGTTTCGACCCCTGCGTTATTAGTCTAGGGCTAGAGACTTATAGCTCTAAAAAAACTTATAATATGCATGCATTTATACTCTGAAAATGTACCAAATGTGCTCGAAAAATATACATAAATTCTATAGGTAATCTCTTATAAAACATTAATTTTACTGTAAAATCTCAAAATATTTAAAAATTGTATTGTATAATAAATTTTAATATGTATTATAAATTCAAGTAATATTTTTACTCTCTTCAGAAATTCAAAGAAAAATATTCCGATACCAAGAAAACTCAAATTAAATATTGAAAAATATGTGAAATATGCATTTAAATATAACCAAAATATACACTTATATCGAAAAAAGAGCTAAATATGTAAAATATGCAAATTAAAGACTACTGCATACAACTCCTGCTGTTATGAAACACATTTCTATATTACCTCGTTATGTTTTGAATAATTTTTGAAAAACATGCTAACTCCTATAAGTCCCTAACCCTAGTTATTACAGATTACATCAGCATAACACGGTGAAATATAATATACTAGAGAGTCTATATTTCAGAGAGTGGCCATCGGACCTCTTAGCAATAGAAATGGACGGCGTCATATTGCTTGATTTTTCGTCCAAACATTATTATCAGCACATCATATGTGTTTATCAATAATAAAACAATAACATTTCATTTATTAATTATTTAATAGTATTGTTTGGACGAAATTTTAGATTTTGAACGAAGTGAAGAAGCTAGTGTTTTTACAATGATGTTTAATTCTTTTTCTTCTTTTTTTTTCTGTGAACACTTTTTCGTATGGATGTACTTGTATCCAAAAGTCTCGATCAGTAACTTTTTGAAACGCGATTTACCCCTCTAGTTGGTACTTTAGAGAGGTCATTTTTTGAATTTCTCAATTCTTAAATTTTTTTTTTTTGGAAAAACTACCCAAAATTTGACAAAAACGACTCGGAAACCATCATTTTTTGATCCGAACTTAATGAAAATTTAAACAATTGATAGACAATAATAACGTCGTCTGTTCGATTGTATATCGCCTCCGTCGTCGTAGTATGATAACGAAACAAATTCAAATAGTATAAAAGTGCCAATTGAAAAGTTTCATGAAAACGTGAAAAGTTTCAACAGGTCAGTGAAAACATGAGATTCTATACATCTCTGGTCGAAATGCAGCGTCCGCCACCGCACGGTTATTCGACCGGAACCCGCGACGGCTTTTCTCGAAACATCACAATTATTATTATTATTATTATTAATACGACGTGTGGACCGGGCATGCGCGACCGGCTTCTTATTTACACTTCACAGCCGATTAATAATTATTAATATATTACGCGCGTTATTGTATAATTTCCACTTGACGTTAATCCGCAAAAGCCGTTCTCGTGCATTATAATATATTTATTATGTATATACAATACGAGTGCAATAAACATATACATATTAATATATTGCATAATATAATTAATACGTCATATTATTCATATTATTATTTTTAATACCTAACTACCTACCGGCCACCGAGCGTGCGCGCGCAGTACTTATAACGAAGCGTTTTTTTTTTTTTCTGTTACCGAGAATCATTCCGCCGCGCCGAGGCGAACGTGTTAACCAGGTTTTTGACAAGTATCCCGCCGCGGATTTGTTTCCCGTAGTAGTAGTAGTAGTAGTAGTAGTAGTATTATAGAGTAATAGCCGCTGATAATATTATAAGTGTTGTCCTATATAATATGCGTCCTATAATATATTATGTACAGGTACCAAATACGTAGGAATCGACGTAGTTCGGTCATAATTTAAATATTTTCATAAACGTAGGTATTCCGTAGGTAATTCGTGCGTGTGTAGTATAATTATAAAAAAAAAGCCGGACATACTTCGCACGATGGGTGTACTTCGCACGACGGGTGGTATTCTCTTGACGGGCGTATTAAATTTTAAAGAAACGATAAATCATTTCTTCAGTAAAACGATTCTGAAC
>JAIPRM010001746.1:0-35272 GCA_025469315.1 Stegophylla sp. TES_Ste_2020
AATATGTATAATAATATCTTTTATTGGTAGGTACTTTTTATTTACAATATAAATTCGTTTCACACTACATGTATTTTAATATATTTGATTACAAATTATTACTTTTGACTTATTACTATTTATTTAACTATACTACTATTTTTATTTAATTTGTTTTCTGAAAAATTTAAAAATTCAAGAAAATGCGAAAGGGTGTCGCGATCGACTCGAATTCATCCCGCGATCGACCGGTTGGCCACCCCTGCTCTAGGGTAACCTAACCTTTAATTTTTCTGTCGAACCAGTTGTCCTGAGTTTTTAAAATATGTGTTATTAATTATTATTCTTCGAGTATTCAGCAAATCATAAATTTAAATTATCATAATATTGTTATAATATGTTTAAATTCGATAACTATACAATAAATGATTATTTCATTGATAATTTTGCGTATTTTATCCATTATTGACCTTCATATTTTTTTAATACTATGCAGAGTTAAAGCATTGACTTATGTGTTTTCAAAACTCGGTAATAAAATCCAGCGTAATGTAATTTTTATTGTACTATATAAAAAAAATATTGTTTGAATTTGACCAAAAATGTAATATGAAAACTAGACCATATTTTTCTACCTGCTTTGAGTAAAAAATAATTTTATTTTTGGTGAGCCACAACAAAAATACAAAATTTTTAAATGGTATAATTGGGCCACATATTAATTATTATTAATACTGGCAAACGAAATCAATAATCCGATAACATACAATTCAAAATCTTGCGTTCGAACAACATCAAAAGTATAACAATTTCATAATATATATATAAAAGAGATGAAGTCGTTGACAACTGACTTCCTAGAGTCGTATTGACGGACCAATTGTCGCACACAGAGCTTTTAAATTAATATAATATGGTCGGAAAGACAATATATGTTCTTTTGCCAGCATATTATCTGTTTGTAAAAATTAATTATTCCAATAATGTAATTAAATTAAGTCACATAATTATTAGCCAAAATATTATTAAATAAAATAAAAATACATAGAAAACACTACCTATAATATTGATTATAATTAAATAATAATAAATATAATTATATTAATCAAAATAATAAACCATTTACAACAGGTTTTTTACTTAATTAGCTACAGAATATTATACAAAATTAAAATGGGACTTTACTCCTTTGTCGAAGTTTTTTCATTTTTTCATAGGATACAATTTCACTATGGATGTTTTAAAAACATAATATTTTTAGTACGTTATAATAACAGTATACCTCGTAGTATGATTATGTTTTCTCCAAAAAGTATAAGAAAGAACTTTATAAAAATAGCTAAGTACCATATCCTGTTGCCAGGTGTTTCTTTAAAAAATGTGAAATTATGGTGATTTAGTCAAGTGCGTCTATTACAAGTATAAATATTGATGGTCTAGTCACCGTACACTACACCTTTTCAAAAAAAGTAAATTGTGGTCCAATTCCCGAACTCTACTCCGTGCTTCATAAACAATTTTGAAAACTAAAAATATTTACTCTACGTAACACGATTAATTCTGGGGGGAAAAAAATAGAAACACGTTGCCGGACATTAAACGGATTTGGTTCTCGTGTGCACAACCCTTTTTACATCATTATATAATTAAAACGCACTCAGAATATTGTGTAAATTGTAATATCGTTTGGTATTACACGTTTTACATAATAACTGCTGTGTTACGATAAAAACACGATACGTACGGTAATGGCTGTGGTCTAAAGGGAAACAATAGAGTTGGCTTCAGGTGGCTAATTGGATTTTTTTTATTTTGTAGCGTTTAAATGAATAATAAGTATGCACGGTACTCTGTAGGACTACATTCTGTATTATCTTAAAAAAAATATAAAAATTCTGAACTTAATTTACAATTTTCAATGTGTTAATGATTTGTAGAAAATTATGTATGATAATAATTTCGAAATGAAAATGAATGTACAATTATCATTGACATATTGAGACCAAAAAGTGATCAATTGAATAAAGTTTTATCATGTTTGTATACGTTTAATATGTATTTTAATCGCTTAAGATTATTCATACAATAATTATTTCTGCCTTCTAGAATAACAAACATATAACTAAATTTTATTTCTTGAAATTTGGATATACATAAATTAATTTTTTTTTTTTCTCTAATCAAATTCAAGTGGTTTTCTTCCTTCATAGAAATACGGAACTATAAAATTGGAAAACTAATTATTTCACTTTCTAAATCTAATCTTCAGTCCAAAGACCTTGTGAATACATATTAATTTATATCGTCGGGTAACTTTTATCCAAAAAAAAGTGATTTAGTCGGGTGAGACCCACAACAATCATTGAATAAATAAACGTGTCCCTTTAAAATGAATAAATTTCATATTGATTCACCCGGAATATCGTTCAGCCGTGTTTCATTAAACTTACCAGTGAAACGGACGTGTACTCTCACAGGGTCACGGGCATTTGCAGTGCACGGACATTATTGACAGTACAGTGGTCACATTATACAAGAGGGATCTACGATCAAATCTTGAATAAATAATGTTCACAGCTTACCGTTCCATAGTGTAATTTTGATTTTAGGTACACACAAATAGGTTATAAACTTATATTATGTTCGAAAAAAGTGTTTGAATAAAAATGAATATCACTGTGAACTTAATGAATAGAACAAATAATTTATAAATATGTAAATAATATTGGACAAATAGAATTAAAATTAATTTTCAACGTTTTCATAGACTTTCGTAGTTGAGATAAAAGCCTTAATGTGTTTCATGTTTTGTCAAGACTGTGTTGTGATTAAAAATCGATGAAAACCTTAAGTTTATACCATAATTTATTTCGAAATTTGATGAACCAACTAAAAGGGATTTTATATAAATCTATTTTATATGAATCTTACTATTTTTAATCCATTTTCATATGATGATTTAGAAAAATAACCACATAGCAGTACTAACTAAATCAATTTCAGATAATTTAAAAGGCTATCCGAAAATTTCCAATCACTTTTATTATCCGAAGTTGGGGTAACATACATTTATTTAAATGGTAAAAACTACATAGTTATTACTACCGATACATTGTCTGTATTTTCAAACACTTTAATCCTATTATTGAAAAACATTTTTACAATTTTGTAGGGCACTTTTCGCAGTTAATACACATATTATCAAAAACAGTTCTGTTCAATAAATAAATTTATCTAGGAAAAAATTTCATATATTTACTTTATCTAGATAATAATAAAAAAATTTATCTAGATTAAAATAATAACCATCTAGGTAAATTCTTCAAGTTTATTTATTTAGTTTATTATTTTAAGATATTTATAAATATAAAATATAAATTTGCTACTATCTCAAGAGAAACTAGAAATTCAATATTTCTCTCCTTCTTACACTTGAATTAAAATTTCTTATACGGTGTTTCCGGTGTTTCTCAAGTAGAACATTTTTTTTTAATTTAAAATGAATATGTGAAATTTTTTAATTTAATGCTGGAGTCAAGTTTCTTTACCCAATTAGTTGTACAAAATATTTTAAGTTTAATTTTATTCAGGATGGAAGATTAAAGGTAAAATTACTTATTAACATTTAACATTTATTTTTTATTTTTTTTTTGTTACCAGTTAAGTTTAGAAATGTGTTCAGTCCACTAAATATCCGTATAGTGTATAACAATCCCAAAAATAGAGAGGGATAGGGGTTGGCTAAGGGTCTGAATCCCCCTTTCTTCGGAAGTTTTGGACAAGTATTTCCACACGAATAACTGTTGACAAAAGAAAAAAATTAAAAACATCATTGTAAAATCATAAACTTCTTCACTCCATTCAAAAATTTAAAGGGTTATCTTTTTAGACCACCCCCGAAATTTATTTTCAGTTATGGTCTAGGTGTTATTATTATTTGTTTTTAACCAGATATAATCAGACATGTCAAGGGGTAATCCCTCAAAGCACGCTTCTCTGAATTCGTACCTGCTGCCTTCTGCAAAGGGTAGCAGATCTACAGGTCAGTGCAAATAAACCGAAAAAAAGGTATTTACTTTTCACTTTAAAACACTCATAATAAAAGGAGCGCGTTGTTATCAAGGTGAGGCCGCAAATTGAGTATTACGCGGACATAAAGACATCGTACCGGTCAGTGTTGCTCGTACAAAACGAATGGATTACATCACATCCTCACCATTAAACTCGACTTATCTGAGAGGCGGACTCGAGTTCTGGGCGGTGGACCGCACCGGGACTCGAAAACAATTGTTCGCCATGGTGCCGCGGCGAGACAGTTTGTGTTTATTGCATTCGAATGTATTTGTACGCACACGATAATAATGAGTGTCGTGGATGGGTGGGGGGAGGCTTTTGTTGAATTAGAGGATTAACGGGGAGGGGAGGGGTTGTATGGTACCGGCAGTGCGCTGTTAGTGCGGTCGCCCGACCATCCGGTTAAATGTGAAGGAAACGATAACAGGGAACGTATAACGAGAGACGTTTGCGCCGAGTCCATGCTAAATATCACGTGAAGGGGGGGGGGCGCAAGTAACTTTGTCTCGTTCGGGGTTACCGGGATCGGCAGGAAGGCAAAGAAACAAAGAGAGAGAGAGAGAGAGACGGATATTAAGATGGAAATAGAGTGATAGAGAGAAATGGGGATGGAGGAGAGTGTGAGAGAGAAAGACAGATAAAACGGGGGAAATCCGGACATAACATTTTTGACGACTATACCGCCCCGCCCCCCGTTGTGCCATCACTGTACATTGAACAGGAAGTAACGCGGGGGGGACTCTCATGCACAATATGTATATAGGAAAACGACGATGGTCGAATGTCCCTTAAAACCGTAGCATACCGTTACCGTTCGATATTACCGTTTCCATTGGGATTCTCGTACCCAGCACGTATAATACGTTCCGGTTGTGCGCAAGCGCGACTTCGGTAACTACTTGTACTACCTGCTGTAAAAGGAATTGGAAAAATATGTCGACGTAAAAATTTATCGGACACTCATCGATTTGTACGCACTGGTACGTCGATTCATTTTATCGCTTTCTATATACGTTTCTGATTCGCGTACGCGATCGCACGATTTATCCAAAAATCGTATTGTTTAATGGCAAATAGTATACAATATTTTGTATTATTCCGGCGGCCAACAATATTTGTACAATTACCATATTAATGTACACGTTAAAATATATTAAACGTATATGAATACAATAGAAATCGTTTATAACTAGGGCTGGGAGTTGGATGAGATGCCATTTCCTCCCCCCTGCTGTTTCAAGATACCAATCATTTTAATGGAATTTATTTTTTTGCATTTTTTGACAAATTTAACGTTACATTCATTTTTAGGTCTTACTTCTTGTTTTTCGTTTTTTTGTAAACATTTTTCTCAATTTATCTATAAACACTTACATGTTGATCTTGATTGACTTCATCACACATTTTAACCATCTAATTCCTCAAAATAATAATACGGAAATCTATTATTCTACTCCGTTGGTTATTATGATTCGAAAATATAAAATATATAACTATACCGATTAATCGCAAGTTAAATAAATAAATTCAACTTTGATAAAATTAAACCAAATGTAAATATTAAATGAATACCAATTTTATTATTATTGTGTTAAGGAAATAAAATTAAATATGTTAGATTACATGGTTTTTATAAATAATATTTTTTTTTTTTTTTTTTTTAAGTGCAGTGAACAATGTTTTTAAGTTATTTTTATAGTTAATTTTTCAAGATTTTTAAGAGATTTTTTCGCAAATTAATTAGGCTTCTATACGCTAGTGATGTTGTGCTATTTTTTCAACTAATAATATCAAGAATTCAAAATTAAATTAGATAAAAATGTGAAAATAAAGGTCTCTTATAAGAGAGAACTTCATAATAAACGTTGTAAATTAACATATATTATAAATGAAATGAGAGCACACGTACATAAAAAGTAAAATATAAAAGCCTATGTATTATGTATATATATATAAAAAAAAAAACGAACAGACATTAGTTGTAGACCGAGTATCTGATAATATCTCTTCCGGCGAATTGCTCAAACGTCCATTTACAACATGGGTAACTAACACGTCGTTATCTCTATTAACCAGAGAGTTGTCTGAACATTAACCTCTTGATAAATCCTCATTGAGTGGTGCGCCAAGAAAAAAAAACGCACATACGTCATTATTGGCAACTGTATGTTGTAACTACCGGGCAGTGGTCATAGTGAACAAATTATTTTGGCCGGGCGATTTCGTATCAAATTATGTCCAACATTGAAAAATGAAAATCTAAAATAATCAACAAATATTAATTGATGTCAGAAATTTTATTTCAAATCCGAAATTGAAATGTAATTATGAACGACATGAACATAAAGGCACTTTTTAACTCTTAAGATATAACTGTATCGTATAATTACAACACTGAAAACGATTTATGTGTATATTTAATTATTTTGATTGTACGTACTATAGACTACTGTTCATAATAGAAAATATAAATTTAAAAGTCATTTGAGAAATTACGAGGTCAGGGGAAATAATATTAGATATTAGTTGAGCATTTTTCGTTTTTTAAGATAATAATATCATTCACTGATTGTAATTTATGATAGTCAGCCATGGAAAAAAAATTGAATATCACATTTTAAAATTTTGCACAAAAATTAACTTTGCGTCTTTGATAAATACATTGAAAATAAATGTGGTGATTAATGGCCACTCTGTGGAACGACCAATGTTACGGACATAATAAAATCCGAATTAAATACTATGGATGCACATGACGAATTTATTGTGTAGGATTATGCGAGTGGGTCGTTAGTAAGGAATCAGACAAATCAAAGTGCTTGAATTTGCGTAGGTATATGGAAAAAGTTATATTGACAGAGCCAAAGCCTTTACGTGAGTCTGTGTTTGATATAACGTCGAACCAGCAGCTAAATTACTCTACTTTATCAATTAAATACGATTGCTATTTGAGAAAAACTCTTCACTGTGGTTGGATATTGAATTTATTAACTCTAAAATCTGAAATCAATCAAAAACGAACAAACATTATTTGATATAATCGCATTTTAAGTATAAGTATAGGTAATATTATACATTAATAATAATTATTATTCCCTATTGTTAAATAATTTAAGTCACTTAACTTTTTCATTACCGTTAAATTTCGATTGTAGATAGTTCATAATTTAATTTCGTCTCGAAAAGACCCACTGTATAATTTTTCCCTTAATTTCCGCTGTTCCCGTTTCGCCCTTTGGTCTGGTGATTTTAATTTCGTTCAAACGACAATTTCAAGGAATCGCTTCGCCAAACGAGACAACGGGTAAAAATTAAAAACTAAAGCGCAAAGAACACACAAGAAGAGAACGGCGGTGGCGTTTAATAAATAAATTTGTACACGCTGATGGATCTGGTGACTACTCGAGATTAAAATATTCCGTACCTCAGCGAGCGCGTGCGAAAAAAAAAATCAAAGCCATTAATATAGTCATTCGAAACTTTGAAAGAGGAAAAAAATCAACTACATTACAGTTTTAAATTACTGAAATAAAACACATAAGAGAAAAATCTACGCTCTTAAAAATATACGGCAGAGAAGTGTCACGATAAATTGTTCGAGGTTGAAAAGAATTAAAAACAGAGACTTTTTTTTATATTTTATTATGAACGTTGTAGGAAATCTGTAGCAGCTAAATAATTGTCTAAGGGAATTGTGGTGTACGCACCGGTTCGGGGCCACGGAGAGCTCGGTGTGTTTTTTAGTTAATTCTTTGAAATAAGTTTGTTAAATCTTTTGGGAGGAAAATTACGCATTATTTACTGTCCGTGTCTTGACGGCTATGGCGGGCGGCGCAGAGTGAAAAGGCGAATATAGCGAGTGTGAAATAGTGTGCAGCTTACGTACAATTAAAATGAAAACAAAACAAAAAAAAAAAGTGAACAACAAGTGACATATTATATTCGTGCGTACGGGGAAATCATAATTTTATTTCACGGACGCGCACATAGTGTTTCCGGTAAATTGAAAAATGAGCGGAATGAAAAATTCGTGTTATAATAAAATATTATAAACTACACTACTGTGTGCTTTTTCAACTATGAAAACGTTTTTACTCGAGTTAAAAGTTATGCGCTATTCGAATATAGTGAGTTTACACGAATGTGAATTTGATTTAGGTAATTTCATTATGTTAAAACAATTTTAACGGCGCAATAATTAGCTGTATATCGACATTTACTATTTATTATTATTATTATTTACTTAAAGTAAGGATACACTAAATATCGTGCACAAGATTCCTGTGAACTGTGCGCATAATTAAATGTAAAAGGAATAAGTTATATCTCAAATTTTGTTTTCAATACTATGTTATATGGATTTAAATGCACTAAAAACCATCGAAAAATGCTCTAAAAAAACAGCCAAAAATGCCCTTAAAATATGCAATTAACCGTAAAAATGCCCTTAAAAAATGCATTTTACCATGAAAATACTCTTAAAAAGGTCCTTTGTGTTTTTATATTTTATTTTTTTTTCCTATTCGCCATCTGCCAAGTCTAGGCATGCATAAAAAAAGATAAAATATAAACATTATCGCAATTATAAAAAGATTTCTAGGTATTTTTAAGGAAAAATCCAAAAAACATGTATAATATTTTGAATTAGTTAAATTTAAATCATTGATTTGTACTATGTATAGATACTATACATTATAAAAATTGTAAGTATATTGTTGAAATACGCCTTTAAATGAATAAAATTACCGAAAAATGCTAAAATAAGTTCTAAAAATGAAAAAAACATCGAAAAATGCAAATTAAAAGTTTCACTTTAGAGTTCTCTGTTATATGAAACAAATTATGTACTAGGAAAGCATTGCCTAAGATCATCAAAATAAATATTCATTTTGCATTGAAATCCGGGTCCTAATTATAACACTAAAAATCGTTGTATTACTTTTGACAGTAATATTATTCGCTTAAAAAACTTATTTCGATTTTAAATACATTACCGTGAACTGAAATATAATGATAATTAAAGTATCCCTTCGTCTGTTTTAAATAAGAACGTAAATTACAATAAGATAATAATTCTCATTAAAAAAATATATTTAATTTTCAGAAACGAAAACCCGTCTTGGCCGTCACACTCAAGTCGTAAGTATAACGGTAGTGTTATTATTATTATTACGATTAAATCAGGAAAAAAAAAAAAAAAGATCATTAGCTATACACGAAAAGTAAACGAGAACTGCCGTTGTTATATTTTTGCATGCCATAAGCCACTTGTTTTCTATATTTTTACAACATCGACGAATTTAATTAAATACGAAATTACAGTATTACGCTGTATAATAATTATACGCCCGCGTAAAATTTAAATACAATACCTAATAATATTATAGATTGGACCCGGACACAAACGATAACTGTATTAATGGCCCGTTCGTGTGACGGACGATTACTAAAACTCGTCCTCTTTTAATATTCGAAAATAACATTTAAATTTTACTGGCTGGAGCCACGAATGTTTAACCCTGCGCATATAATTTGTACGCGTGCATGTCAATTGTTAAACGTTAATTTGAAATACGTATTCTCCGTGGACTGTAATTTCGACATTTTTACGCATTAATTGGGTTAGTCCGTTTATGCAAAAGTTTCCTGCGTAAAAACATAATATAATAAATTTATGAACGAAAATCGTTATTTTCGGTTAAAATTTTGCGAATTAATTAATATTTATAAGTGCGCGTGTTGCGTGCTCCCGAATTATTCATTAAAATAGTAACGGCAAAAATTACCGACTTGAAGTAACTAAAATAATGAAACAAACGTACAGGTATAATAGTGAGTTATCGTATCTGTTACACGACAATTATTATCATTCGTGTAAAACGACGAATAGAAATCTACTGTAAAAAAAAAAAAAAAAAAAAAAATGTTATTGGTGTCTTAAAAATAATTTGACATGTAATTTATATTTTAATTGATCCAGTGAATATAAGTTAAAACAAACTAAAGCAATTATTTTAAAAACAAAATTCCTGGAAAACTGTAAACTGCTTTCCAAATTATTTCCGGGTTTGATTTGAAAAATCATCTGAAGATTTTACGTGTCAAATTATAAATCACGACAGGTCATGATTACAATTCAATTAATAATAGTTAAGGGCAAGTTTTTGTTATTAATTATATATATATATATTTACCAACATAAGTTTTTAATTCGTATTTACATGTTATGAATTGACGATTTTTTCAAAAAGTTTTCCCCGGTGATTACTCACCACTCGATTAAAATTTATAATTCATACTGGCAATACATTTTATTAGTTCAAATTCACATTTTTATTCATTAAATTTTGTAGACTATTATGGACATTAAAATTAAGAACTAAAAATTGTTTTTTGGGTGTTTATTTTATTTCATTTAAAGGTAATTTTTTTTACATAATTTTAATACAATTGTAAGGTAATTCTATAAACAATTTTCAGGTCGTTTTAAGTCTCAACTCTAGTAGTTATAAAATGGCAGTGCTAATTTAATAACGACATCGCATTTGAGGATACTCAAGTGTAGACCAACAACGCGTTCGTGTCTCTATATTGCATATGTGAATCGCCGTGTTCTTTCGTAGGTAATACTCATTAATGACGTTTTAATAAAGTGCATTAACATGGAATGTTCATAATTCATAGAATTGCCAGTATTAGAAATAATATAAAGTAAAATTTTTATTCAAAAAAGGAAGATTTTTGTTAATTTTTTTTTTTTTTTTTTTAACCACAGACTAAGAATAAATAAAATATTGCAATTTTATAAACATCATATCAATTTTAAACTTTTGTAATTTTTCAACCTAAGTTCTTCAAAGTTAATTGGAAATCTGATTTCAATGTGACCATGCAATATCATATTCTAACTATTAATTATAAAAAACAAAAAAAATAATATTAATAATCTAAATCCGACTATTTCACCACGAGACACGATTATTATTTTTCCATGTAAGTCGTCTTTTATAACTGAAATCAAATATTTTTCTCTTTAAAATATTTTGTATTCCGCGTTTAAACTCTAAAATTTATTATAGAAACCACAATTTATGTTCTACGAAGCGTGGTTTTGCTATATTGCATATTAGATTGACAAAGACCACCAAGCGTACGCTGACACGCATTTTAAGAAGGACGAATACCACTAATATTTATTGTCACCCCGTCTTTCACACCAACAACCACGATACAAACTACCAATTTGACTTCCATCATCAATTCTAGCGAAGCAGTGAGGTTGGTTGGGCTGAAGACTGATATATATGTAGATAAAAAACTTCTCAGTCGCTTCTTTATATTAAATTACACATTAAAATAAGGAATTCGAAATTACAAACATATTGAATATTATATTTGAGTTTAATTTACTTTAGTCGAGTAAAGAAATCTAAAAGAAATAGTGCAGGTATCCGACCGACCCTCAATTATTTAATATATACTTTAAATTACTTTAGATTTTGGATGGATCGAAGAGACTGGTGCTATTACAATGATAGATATTTTATTTATTTTTTTTTTTTCTGCAAACATATTTTTGTATGGAAATACTTGTTCAAAAGTTTCAATCAGTAGCTTTTTAAATCAAAATTTATCTCTAGATGGTACTTTTAATAGAACATTTTTCGAAATTCTCAATAGTTTTTTCGAACTTTAGGGGAAATTGTCCAATTTTTAATAAAAATGTTTTAAAAACTATATTTCTCTATCCAGATTTTATGAAATTTTTAATATAGATAGACATAATATGTGAAATGTTTTGATGTAAGAAAATTTAGAAAATGTGAAAGAAACTTAATTTTAAAATACTTATTATTCTCATATTTTTTTTATATATAATAGACAAATTTGAAAACAATTTCAATCAAATTTTCTTTCATCAAAAATTTTCACCATATTATATCACACAATACAATATTTCGAGTTTCCTTAATATTAACTTTAATTATTTATTTGTTTTTATAAACGTTATAGCCAAATATTGGGTATTTTTGAAAAATTTTATTGAGATATTCGAAAAATGACCGTTTTAAAGTATCATCCAAAACTAATATCTGGAAGGCAATGATTCTCTTTTAAGAATACTCTTAATTACGCGCATGATACACGAGCACCTTGTAGTCGAGTTGCGCCACCACTACTATTTCATTCTTGTCGGCTGTTCGCTGCAATAAAATCGCAGTGATATCGATTAATCATCACGTCATGTCTTATCCGTCATGGCCCGTGGGGTTCACGTGTAGCGCATTATCGTTCGAATCGTGTTGTTTTATTTTATTTTATTTATTTTTTTAAACCTATTCTCGTCATAATGGCCGAACACGATTATTATCGCATATAATATACGAATATTACGACGGCTATGTGTTTATATCGACGTGAAACACGAAACAAACAGTAACAGGAAATTACCGCGTCACGTACGTCGTAGTTGGAAATTTCAATATTATTATCATCGATTACCATTTACAGTCTATCGAACAGGTTAAACCATACGCGGTAGTCGCAGTGAGCCAATCGAAATCGTTGCCTCTTGGCCCACGAATTAATGTATATACGGGGTGAAAAATAGTATGGTAATTCATTTGATTAATATTCCTAATCTAATATTCCTAACCAGTGTGTCAAAATATAAAAACAAAAGTACCTTTTCTACTATTTATACTTTATAATATCATAATTAATAAATATTATAACCGCTAAATTGTTTGCACGATTCCCCAAAAATTTGATATATTATGATATAATTTTCGCAATTTTGGCACCACGGATATTCTTTGCTTCTTGGGTCAGACACTCTTAGCGGGTATGTAGAATTTTAAAGAAACGAAAAATCATTTCTTAAACAAAACATTTCTGAACGACGGAAGTTAATAATACGAAGAATAATAATAGTAGTCATTTTCCGCACACCCGCCAAGAGTATCTGACCAGAAGAATACCAGTGGTGCGAAGTATGTCCGGCTTTGTTGTCTATATTTTACTTTACTTTTGTTAAAAAAATGTCCAAAATTGTTTTTATCACATTTAAAAAATTTTCTTACACCGATTTTATTTTTCTTATTGTCTATCTACATTTAAATTTTCATAAAATTTGGATAAAAAAAATGCTCGTTTCCGTGTCTATTTTGTCAAATGTTGGGTAGTTTTTTTCAAAAAAAAAGTAGCTTCTTCACTTCGTTTAGAATCTAAAATTGATGAAACTTCTAATCCACGTTTTATTATTGAAATAATAATATTTTTTGAGAAATTTTATACTAAAATTATGTGCCATATAGTATTATCATTTTCACCATTATTAACAACCATGGTGGTGCCAAAATGGTAAAAAAAAATAAAAATTAAGAGAATGTCTTTCATCAAATTGTATGAGAATTCTGCATAAAATTTAGTGGTAATATTATTTGTATTTTATCATATGAAAACAACAATTTAGTATATACATATTTTTATTTTTATTGATATTAAATATTTACAAAAAAAACATTAAAATAAAAAAAGTGTGTTCTTCGCACGTCAAGTAGGATTCTCATGACGGGTGTATTGAATTATAAAGAAACGATAAATAATTTTTTCAATAAAACGATTCTGAACGAAGGAAGTTAATAATATAAGAAAAAAAAAATGCGAAAAATCGGAGATCCGGGCTGGAATCGAACCCCGTACTGAGGTACTGAGAGATACTGATCGAAACTTTTGGGCAAGTATTTCTATACGAAAAAGTGTTTCCAGAAAGAGAAAAAAAAAGAAAAAGAAATAAATAAATAAACGTCATTGTAAAAACATAAGCTTCTTCACTTCATTGAGAATCTAAAAAGTAATGTTCTTATTTGCTGCACTGATTAGGGATAACATATTATGGATTACCGTGATTATTTTTTTACCCTGTTCATAATTCCAAATACGGAATGGGTGTGTGCAATTTAATATTTTACGAATATAACTTTACCGCCCACTGGACGCTGAAATGTATTCCGTGTGAATACGAATTTGGCCAACAATAATATTTTATTACGATGTATATGTGATTTTCGTAATAAGCCACAAAAACCATCCAACTGTGGTTTAATGACGACCAGTGTTATTATTGTAGTAGGTAGTAGATTGTCGACGACGATAAGATTTAATAAAATATATTGTACGCATGGAGAGCGAAACGATTTTTTTGTTTTTTTACGTTCAGAAAATCGAAATGACTCCCGTGCGATGGTACGTTATTTTTACAACGTTTCTCGAAAGTTATTAAAAAATAATGTCGAATGTTCGATGTCCGGGCATCCGATGTTAAATTTTAGTTATTTTCTTTATTTATGTTTTCGACAAACAAAAAAAATATATATAAATATTTTCAAATAGAGTACTGCTTGCAATATCAGGACCTAGAACATTTTTAAAAGAATAGTGAATTTTTTTTTATTTTTTTATTTCCCGGTTTAAGTTCTAAAACGCTGTACTCGGTATTTTATTTATATTTTCTGTCTGAAACCGTTTCTGTATGGAGAGAGAGACAGAGAGAGAGAGAGAGAGAGAGAGACAGAGAGAGAGAGAGAGAGAGAGAAAAGAAAAACTTTTTTTATCGACATCTGATATATTTTTACTCAGTCTCGGCATATTAGACATATTAGACTTTTGTTCAGAACTTTATTGAAAATCTCTTGACTGAAAAACAACAAGTAATTACATTTTTAAAATATCTGGTATTTGTAGATATTCGTAATAATATAAATATTATTGTTAAATCATTCGTATTTTCTAATGGTTCATTTGAACGTGGAATATTATTTATGACGTCAAATGTTGTCTATATTTTTTGTTTTTATAAAGTAACACAATATTTCTTTTATTTTTTGAGGAAAAAAATCTAAAATTATTTAAATGAATTTATATTCCATATTAAATTGAATCCTTCTTCGTCCGCGATTATTTGCTATACGTATACATATACCATAAAATAATATCTATTAATCCAACAATCACTGGTTTTCGAATATTAGTGGTATTGTTTGGTCAATAATTATGAATATGATCTTCTAGGTTTTATAAATAAAATCTTGTGTATAAATTGCAATTGAATATAAGCAAATCAATTAAAATATCGAACAAATTTCAATAATAACTGATGATCGAAATGTACTTGCGAATAGAACATTTTTTTTTAAATTATCTTACAACGTGAAATTAGAACCATTAAAATTATCACCAGATCTAAGCTTTGGCTATTAATATTATATTAAAATATAATGTTAATGAGATAACTTTAATTAATTAAATAATATGTAATTACCATCCATACATTTATAACGTTATACGCGTAATCGATAAAAATGTATTTACACGGTTAAAATTCGTTTAATGTGCGGGCATATATTTTTTCGTGTTATTTATTTAATGATCAGAAGAACGTTAATTATTATAAACGCAATCTGTGCGCGCGAACAAGTATTGAATGTTTCAAGACCGGTAATAATTTATACACATCCGGTTTCGTTCGATAAATATGTATTACGTTTACAAACGTTTCCAGTCGGTAATGCGTAGGTGGTGTGCTGGCTGTTTAACACTCGAGTCACATGTAAAGGTCAAGATGACCCCGGGCCATTAATCATCCGAGAGAGATAAAAATCGCCCGTTTGTTATTTTTCTTCTACACTGCGGCACAGACCGTCGTTTTCGTACATTAACCGAACCCGACCCGACCGATTAAAAGGCCGATTAATGCGATTTCGGGAGCAACACCAAACGAAATTTATCAATTCCATAAACCCAAATCGACTTTTAAACTATTACACTAGCATATAATATTCCCGAAAACGTGGCGTTATTTAAAATTTTTTCTGGAACGCACAAAATCTACGAGAAATAAAGTGTGTAAGTATGTAAGTGTGCGTCCCAATGTACATTTTTGATGTAAATTGCGTCCCGGATATTTTTTGGGTATATGTAAATACGTGGAAAATTCACGAGACGCAATATTTTCTAGATGTAAGTAGATTTCAAAAATTGGTTCAATTTATTTGAACATTTTTACACATCAGTTCTGCACTATTGTTGATATTGTAAAAATGTCAAGTTTCTACTTTTATTATTTTTGAAGTTATGCTGAAATTGCGGCTGCATCCGAATTGAGTCCCAAAACTGAAAAAACATACTAATTGAGTCCCAAGAAATAAAACTTACTATACTAATTGAGTCCCAGGAAAGAAACACACTATACTAATTGAGTCCCAAGAAAAAAAAACTATCTATACTATTTGAGTCCCAGGAAAGAAAACCTACAGACTTAGGACTGTCTACATTTTTATTATAAATGTAATTATGATTAAAAATATTGTTTTTAATTTATTCTTTTAAAAATTTTGATTTTAACAAGTCGTGAGTGACGTAGTCTTTTTGAAAATATTATAATATACGTATTATTAAATAACTAATAACTAAATTTTGGGATTAAATTTATAAGATAGTAGTTTTATAAATTCTAAACGACTATTTTTTTTTTATTCAGTGTATTGCACCGTTTTATCACTTATATAATTTTCTTTTTTAATAATGTTGGTTCTTTGTTTTGTCGTACTTCGTAATTTTATGTATAAAAGTGGAGACTCAACTCGGGCAAACGATTTTAAAACTTGGGACTCAACTCAGAAAAATGAATTAAAACTCGGGACTCAACTCGGACAATTGGAACACGGATTTTTTTTTTTTTGGGACCCATCGTTTTAAGTAAATGTTTTCGGCGGTTTTCCATGTTTTTGGGAAAAAAATTGAAAATTCTGAAAATGACCTGCTATTATTCTGAAAATTTACTGTATAAAACATTTGGTTAAGTATTTTTATACGAAAAATAGTTTTAATAAAAATAAATAAAGACCGTTATAGAAGCACTAGCTTCTTCATTCCACTCGAAATCTGAAATATAATTTCCGAAAAATAATATCTAATAACTATTATTTTAACTATAAATTAATAATTCATACTAGTATTTCAAGGACTAATTATTGCTTTTTCATTCTGTTAAAATACAAGGTTTATACTTTTTTGACGTGTACTCTTTTGGTACCATTGTTTTGCCCTCTTTTCGGCGTATTTTCCAAAATTCGTGTGCTCTTTCAGGAAACGACCTATGGAGCACACAGTTTTAAACAGCATTCGTTTACGGTCGGTTTATTTGATTCGTGTACACGAGCAGCAAACGAAGTGGATTTTAACGCGAATGACCCCTGAACGCGCTCTGCCCCGTTTCAATAGTTTTCGAAATGAATAATAATTTTCGGTCGCTCACGCATTTCGAACGTTATTGCAATTTATACGCGCGTAATATCCGATACAACGTTCGGTTCGATTGATTTACGTCCCGTTTCAATTCTAGATAAAACTACAAATTACACCCCCGCGCCCGCGCGTATTATAGGTACATACATGTACACGCGCTATCCGAAGGTAATAATTTACATCACTCGTATTCTTCGCCACTTGAGCGTAATCAGCGCGCATGAAAACGAAATGATCCGGATTGGCGTTATTATCCGAACGCAGATTATATAATATTATATAAAGTGATGTATATTGTTATTATTATTATTATTATTATTATTATTATATTACACACACGTATATCATATAGTGTATTATACACGTGCACTACGTATAACGCGAATTTCCTCCCAAGTGTTGTGGACTGCGTATAATAATATTTTACACGCCACGTTGTTATATAGAAAACACAGTCGACATTACCGATTTTCGTTATGCTTTTATGCGATTTTCCGAGCCAAATAGCGTAATAAATAGCCCGCGGCCGTACAAAACGCATTGGAAACGTATATAATATGGTAAGTCTAGTTTGTCGATCGTCGATAGTGGCTTTTAACGGTCGCCCGTAACGACTAACGGATGCTTTGTATTCTTTACACACGGGCACGGTTGCAGTCGGTACAGTGGAAAGCAGCGTCCAGCATAAAAAAACAAACTAAAAATATGTTTCTAAATGTGCATTATTTGCAGTTGCGTATTTGAGAGGAGGGCGATGGGTGGATCGCCCCCTCCTTGGGGTTTTTTTTTTTCATCCAGATGTAATATTTTATATTTATAATTATAATTATTTATCTACCGTGGACCATTTAAAAAAAAAAAAAAGAGAAAATAAAAGAACGATTTTGCTGTAACTATTCATACTTTGATTCTTGTAACAGCTAATACGAGAGAATGATAATTAATTTAAAATTTTATTTTGTGTGAAATTAAGAAACACTCGTTAAAATTTGTACAATTTGTCATTGACAACAATGATTTTTTTTGTAACAAGAATTAAAAAAATTTATTATACATTGATTTTTTATGAAATACCTATTTCATTTATAAATTATAAATTTATAATAATAGATATGTGCTATCAAATCCTTTTACTTCTTATATGTTATCAATTTCATGAATATGACATGGTTATATGACATATTTAAAACGCTCGAGGAGACTGAATGTAAGAAGATTAAATTAAAAGCAATTAAAAGCACGATTATTGTCAAAAGTTTGGAAGGCAAAGAAAACGAGCGTTCTATTATAAGACTGATGAAAGACAATTTTAGGCTACAATTTGAACAATTTACAGATTTTTTTCAGGAGCTAAAAATAGTTTTATAGGGTTGAGCCCGAACGATAATATAATGTGTAAGGATAATTTACAAATCGCCCCCTCCTTGGTGGAGCTTCAGATACGCTACTGATTATTTGGTAATCGGGCGAGGAATAAGTGCAACACCACGGCACGCAGTGGTCGAAAAACAAAAAAAACCTGGCCAAAAATTATTAATTTTCTTCGTTATTTCAATCGTTTTTCTATTGAATTTTGCGTATTATTATAATTTAACTATTTGCATTCAATGGTCATTAGAAAACTTATAATTTGCACGACTGGACTAAATATTAAAACAATGCATACACAATTAGTATGTAAAATGTAGTACACGTGAGATAGTAGAAGATTTTCACGGGAAATTTTAGATACCAAATTCGTAACTGGTAAAAAAATAAAATAAAAATAAAAACATTATTGTTCAGTAAGGATGTAGGTATATGCAATTTAAATCGTCGATTAATTAAAATGGTGCAATATGTGCAGCTAATCGATTTCATGCAGTATTGTTTACTATATTCCACACAATACTCTGCAGTTACATTTTCGTTGTGTAACTTGATGAATAAACCTATTAATCACCCTACGTTTAAAAAAACAGTTTTTCCTATAATTACAATAGAAATTTAAACAAAAATATAAAAATAAGCATAATAAAATCAAATAAGAGTCAAGATTTTTCAAAGCATATCTATAATAATTATAATATTAAATAAAATTATATCAAATTTATCCAATTTAATAACACATTTTATTGCAATGATCTATAATCTTCATTATTTTATCACTATTCACGTTGTATCAAAGCATTGAATGCATTTGCATTCTTTTACAACTACTTTTGTTAGTGAAAATTAAAGTTTGAGTGAAAAATATATATATTTTTAAGTTTTTTGAGAAGTATAAAACATATTATTTATTATATATCATAATTGAAATTTTTAAATATATTCAAAACAATGTTTTTTGGTCACTTTTCTTTTCAACCACATTTCGACGGCAGATAAGGCGAGATATTATTTAAAAAGCGATTTTTTTTTTCTCTATTTTATTTACGTTATTTTGCTTAATCCACGCGAGCCTTCGCGAATTTCAAAAATCTTATTTCGTATCATTCTGAAAGTTAGTGTTTTTTTTTTAATATTCTTTATTCCTTCTCAATACGATTTATAACTACCTATTATAATATTATCATACCTATGACGATAATTTATTTACGTTATATTACGGTAATACGGAACAATGATGATATTTCATTAAATTTAACTTATGCGGGTATTATTCTTTTCGATGCCGTGCAAACTACTTTAATTTTGGTAGTCATAAAATTATTATATTATCACTATTATTATATTATATTTTATTTAATAAAAATAAAACGCTGTTGTTGACACTTTAACGATTTTTATTGCGAATTCCTATCTTACTTTTACGCGGCCGAGAATAAACGGGAAAAATTATGTGGACAAAATAATACCGTATTTTCGGTTTTTGAAAACTTCGGATCGGTATGTAATTAAAGAGGTAATATTTTCGGTGTGCGTCATCCTTTTCCGCGCGAAACACAAATTTATCGTCATAACCTGAAAACGTTTTTTTTTCTCACAACTACTGCAGTACGTCATATAGAATTATTTTCCGTATAAATTAATAATACTAATAATAATAATTGCATTGGTATCAAATTACTTACGAATCACTGTTAATATCACGCGTACTCTTCAATGTCGTGTAATGTGACGCAATCGACTTTATTTTTTTCCTCTTCTTTCTTACGCGTTTGATTAAATTAAACTCACTTCGTGAATATACTTTTCATTATTATATTTTGACTTTTAAACCGAACACGTGACACTCAAATGTCAATAATATATTAAATACAATTTTTAATAATATCGAAATCGTGTTCTTTAGTACATTCTAGTTCACATCGCGTGCACTAACCTATCACTGAAATCACTAAATTTTTTCGACTTGTCATTTTCATAGTATATATTTCTTGCTGGCTTCGGATTTTTCCTTTCTCGCCGTAGTAATTTATGCGATTTCGTTCACGTTTCGGTGTGACTTTTTTTTTTGCCCCGTCATTATCTGTTTGGGAAATAAAATGTGGTTAAAATAATAAGTGTAGTTTCGTGACGAGTGTGGGGTTTATTCGCTTTTTTTTTCACCCCGAGAAACGCGCATATAACATCAAGCCAACAACGTGTGTTTTGGATGAACTGAAATATTATATGCGCATGTACATTTTGGCGTTTGGCTCGGTGTTCGGGTTCAAGCGTATCCCGAACAACCCTTTTTATTCGTATGTATATGGTATAACCCACCACTGCAACCGCAGAAGAGTTCTTCAAAAATTTTAAAAAAAAAAAAAAACGTAGGCAGATACTGCGGTGCCAAGTGCCAAGGTCTAATTAATGTTTGTTCGATAATAAACTGGAATTATTCCCGTTATTATTTCACTGCGTTATTAAATCACTCGAAACGTTACGGTATACGAGCACTAGACGCATCTGATAAATACACGCAACTACACCGTAATTTGAGTTTAAATATCGATTGAAAAATATTTAGAAAAAAAAAACATTCCGACCCATTTTGTACTATTGGTATTCTTCGCTTCTCAATTTGGGGGATGTTCTAGATGGATGTGTTGCATTTTAAAGAACCTATAAATAATTTAATTAATCTGTATATTTAATAAAGAATAATCTATTGATGTGTATAATATATATCAGACTAATGAGGTATTTATGACCGAAGAGGATATATAATAGGTAATTTTATTAATAATTTAAAATGTAATTAGAAAAATTAACTAAAACGAGATATTTCAAAATAATATATTTATTACAAATGTAACCATTTGTTGTAATATATTAAACCATTTTTGAAAATAATGAGTGAACGATTTAAATTTTTATTTATATTGATTTGGAGTCACTAGAATCTATTGCATGGAAATTTAATTTAATACATATTTTACCGTTTTACTCGATTTTTGATGGTTTTTTTCTTACACGATTTTCCAAAATTATTTAACTAAATTACCACTTGAACAAAATTTTCTACTGAAATCGTATACTTATTATACGTATTGATCCGAGCACTTTTTCTCGGAAAAAAAAGAAACGAAATTTCCACAGAAAGAATAAATAAAAACTTAACATCAATGTAAAACCACAAGCTTTTTCGCACCACTCAAAATCTAAAATACATGAATAAAAACGTCGTTATGATTTTAAAAGAAAATAATGTATTTTCCTTTATCTTTTTGCGAACTTAAAATAATGTGTTTTATTTAAAACGAATAATGTAAAATATCAAGAACGTTGAGTAAGGTTTATGAAAAAATAAAGATAAAGAAAAATAAAAAACAAAAAAATACGTCCTAAATCTAAAATGCGATATTAATGATTACATTTTTCAATGTACAAAGCTCGTTTTTGTTAAAGTTTTTTACACAACTGATGATCGATAAAATGTAATTTTGACAAAAGGAAAGACACGCCTGTATCTGTTTTTTTTTTACAGGCTATAATTATCTGCTAATATTCATTAAATAGCTTATGTGTGCATAATTAACTAACTTCAGAGGGTCGTAGACGACTAAATAACGAACGAAAATTGATATTTTGACCACCAAAATATTCAAAATCATAAACTCCGTCAAAACATAGTTAAAGCAATAATAGTCGCTTTTTGAAAACATAAAAATTTGTTTTTTTTTTTTTTTTTTTAATAAAAAACATTTAGAATTAGCGATAAAATGATACACGGTTTTTTTCAGTTCCGCAATCAATAAATAAACTCAGTGTAATCACTCCGAATAATATTTTTTAATCCGTATTTATGAAATTCTTTGCTGTCAAAATTCGCATTATCTGTATAATTTATGTCAACGCGAAGCGGAACACGAAAATACGTTATAAACAATTCGAATTGATTTATCGAAACAACTTTTGAGAACTACGAAAATAGCCGTGGAGTCAACTCGTTCTGTGTGTTATTTCTTATCGCAATATTATAATATTGTGTTTAATTAAATTAAACTTATTTATTTTGACAAAAAAAAAATAAATAAATAAGAAATCAAAATATTCTATCGATATTCCGTCACGTTCATAGATGTAATTTATTATAACCTGGTGTTATTAAATTTCACGATAAGTTTCGAAGAAAATGGAACTAACTTTAAAAATTCAATACAATTCAATAGAGAAAAACCATGGTATCCCAAATGATATTCCTAATAATAAGTGAATATCTTTTTTTTTTTTTTACAACAATGTTAGTGTTATCTGATATCTAAAAAAAAAAAAAAAAGATAATAATAACTTGTATTATAGTCTAACAATTTTGATTGAAACATCTTGATTGTAGGTGCTGGAAATGAAGAAACAGTAAGATAAATTTTTTTATTGTAGAATTCAGGAAGAAACATTATTTTATTGTTACAACATGGATTTGAAGTTTTAAATATTTTTGAACAAAAGCTGTGTCACATTTTTTTCTTATTTTCACCACCATCAGTCACCACGGTGATGCCAAAATAGTAGAAATGATCTGGTTTATCAACAATTCTACGAGAATTTTCCACGCAATTCAGTGGTGACAATATTTTTTGATTTTATTATGAAAACTTTTAATTAATTTTATTTTAGAAGTCATTTAACACCAACACTGTAGCAAAAAAAAAAAAAAAAAAATAGTTGTCATTTTCAACACTGCCATCAAGAGTATCTGATCCAAAAAGCGCAAAATATCTATAGTACAAAGTATGTCAAAGTATTTATTGATTGTCCTAATTTGTTAAATAAAATCGGTATTTATGCGCATAAGTATATGATTAGAAATTCAAATTTATTCTCTGTGCCATTCTTTAAAAAGCCGGACATACTAATGTATGTCCGGCTTATGTATTCGTGGCACGACGGGTGGTATTCTCTTGACGGGCGTATTAAATTTTAAAGAAACGATAAATCATTTCTTCAATAAAATGATTCTGAAAGAGGGAAGTTAATAATATTAAAAAAAAAATGTTAAAAAAATTTTTAAAATTTTTTTTCACATTTTCTCAATTTTCTTGCGCCGAAATCTTTTATATAGGATTTTCTATCTATGTTTAAATTTTCATAAAATTCTGATCAAAAAATGATGGTTTTCGAGTCGTTTCTGTCAAATTTTGGGTAGTTTTTTCCAAAAAAAAAACATTGAAAAATTGAGAAATTCAAAAAATGACCTCTTTAAAGTACAATCTAGAGGCAAATCGGGTTGCAAAAAGTTATTGATCAAAACTTTTGGACAAGTATTTCTATACGAAAAGTTGTACACAGAAAAAAAAAAAAATAAACATCATTGTAAAAACACTAGCTTCTTCACTTCGTTCAGAATCTAAAATAAATGTTCACATTATTTGTTGCACCATTTATAGGAATATCACACATTATGAAATGATTCCAGCCAATATACATTATAATATATTCCTAATATTCCTCTACTAAGCGCAGTTGCTCAACATTTCTTTTTCCATTTTTACCCCTGAAAACGTAATCGAATTTTTAGCCACAACGACGATGCTGCCGCGGCAATGACTAGATTCATTTATATCAGCGCGTGCCCCTTCGACGTGAGACGTCCAGTAATTACACACAAACTCGGCGGTGCCCATCGCGGCGCATTAAAACAAAAATACGCGCTCGCAGAAAGTGTTAAGAACAACAATACTACAAAATATAAACCCGTGGCCGTTAAACCGCCCCTCGGGTTTTTTGACGGATTAACTTCCGGGCCGATCGGCGAGCAATACAGAAAATTAATCTGTCGTATTAAAAACGTCGAGAGAATAGCACTTTGGATTAAAGCGATAACAATAATTATTGTTGTTGTCGTTGTCGGGGAGAAAAAAAAAAAGAAAACAACACCGTTCGAGGTACTAAGGGCTGACAATAATAATATTGAAACTTGCTCTCCGGATATACGTTTGATATTTGACGTCGTGTAACTGCCAGCGATTTCGTCGGTGCCGGAAACGTGACGTCAATGATCTCGTGCTACCACGGAGCACGTCTAAATGATAAATTATTTATTAATTTCAATGGAAATTACAAAGGGGGTGGAAAAACGAAAAAAAAACGTGTTCCACTCGGTATTCTTTGGTATGGAAATACTTGTTCAAAAGTTTTGACCACCGACTTTTTGAATCGAAATCCATATATAGATAGTAATTTTAAGAGGTCATTTTTCAAAATTCTTAATCGTTTATTCCTCAAAATTTAACGAAAACACTTTAAAACCTATTTTTTTTTTTTTTTTTTTTTTTGTCTAAACTTTATGGAAATTTAAATATTGATAGACAGTAATATGAGAAATATTTGTGCAGAAAATTTTGAAAATGTGAAATAAATACTTTTTTGACATTTTTTTCTAACACTTTTTCTCATAATAATTTATTCTTGGTTCTCAGTTAACATAAGAGTAAAACACTCTCATCAACTCCTACCCAAAGAACGAAAATATCCATAGTTCGAAGTATGCCTTAATTTTTTTTTTCGATACACTACCCCAAGTGGTGGTGGCGTAACTTAACGTTCGATTGGCAATAACTAGTTTGCGTACATTTTAAAATTTCTCTGTTGAAACCCATAATTCGCTTACGAAAATTTTATTTTCGAAGGAACCACTCGAATACATAAGTATAACCTTTTTTTTTATCCTTTAGAATTTTTCGTCGAAATCCTTCTCAGCACCGTCGCTTCGCTCTACTCAATCTATATATACGTCCCTCGACTTGCTGCCTGACGTGAGGATATTTCAGCTGATAATCGGTAATTATAGATAAACTCGTGAGCCTAAAATAGGTATTTGAGTGCGTTTGACGAAGATGCACCTAAACAGTGAAATTCGATAATTTATTTTCTAACTTGTAATGTGATAATGACTATAAGTCTTAAAATATAATATTTGTAGTGTGCACAAACGAGACGTCAGGTTTTAGGCTAATGACGGATTTAGTGTACACAAACGAGTGCTTGCATTAGAAATAATCAGTACGCAAATGAGTGTTTGTACTAAAAATAATCTGTACTCTAACGAATTGTAAAAATGTGCGCAAACGAGTTGTAATTTTAGCAAATGTGCTCAACCCTTGTGCTGTTCAATTTCCTTTTGACTTTTTATACATATATATATACGATCAATAACGTATTTGGACTGTTAAAATATAAAGATTTTTTCTGAAAACTCGGGATTTTAATTTTAATTTTGTTCTCTGAAAAAAAAAAAAAAAAAAACACTGACGGATAAACGAAAAATCGTTTTAGATTTTTCGGGAAACATTTGCACGCGTAAACGCATTCTTCGGAAACCGGTGAAATGTATTTTTTGTGTTTACGATTTTTTCGTCTGAAATCCAATGAAAATACGTCGATCTCTCTCGAATTCTAGACATTTCGACAGGTACGCATTTATTTATTTTAAAGTGGATACATATTATTGTCACAATAAATCTTTGTGAATTATACAAGTACGCATGCGCTACAATACATTATTGCCCGTGCAATATTAGATGATAATTTGAAGGTGACAGTAGAAAACATATAATACACAGCAATAAACGTTTATATCAACCGAGTTGATAAATACAACCAGTGGTCATAACGAACGATATTATATTATAAACACATGTGTAACTCGAGTGTGAAATAATTAAAAAGGTAAAATCAATTTTCACTATATATATATTTTAAATATGAAAAAATTTCGAATTTTTCACATGGTCAAATTCTTTGAAAATCACACAATAAATGTTGAACGTGCACGTCGATTATGATTAGTGATACATTGAAAACGTCATCAATCATCATCAATGGTATATCGTTTTCGATATTATAACTTAGGATAAAACTAGGGTCATACGCGGTCATTAACAATATTGTGAAATAGATAATGATATAGATAGGCGCATACAATAGATATAAAATCTAAAATCTTCACCTTGATAATTTTTTATTCCTATCTAATCTAGATAAAACCTATTATTTGCATCCAATTTGCATTCAAATGAAAATAACAGCCGTCTATATATAAAAACTATCTAGATTATTTATAAAATACATAATCTGCTCTATCAATAATAACAATATAATACAGAATATGAAATTTCTGTATTCATGGGACATTCATGGAACTTAGAAATAGAATTCTTAATATAAAAAAAACAATTTTTTGTTTGCCGGTGTATTGTTAATTAGCGGATATTTTATTCATTTTACCATATTAATTTTAGCTAAGTTTGTTTTCAATTTTTAGTTTTGATTATTATTTAGTATAAACAGTTTTATCTAATTCGTATCTAGATAAAACTGATTTTTATCTACCTTCATCTAGATACATTTAACCTCTGCAATATCTTTCATCTAGATAATTTTAATTTCATATGTTTTATTTATATCTAGATACATACACTTTTTTTTTTTTTTTTTATCCAAGCACTACACTGGTCGTTAAATTGATCAATTTTTGTTTCCGTATTTATCAAAAATAAACAAATACAAAAGTAGGAGTCTCACTGACAATCGATGTCCATTACAAACGATTCCTACTTTATTATAATGATGTGTCAACGTGTCAAATGTGTCCTAGGATATTATTAATATTATTATCGCGGTCACATTCGGAACATAGTATGGCGCAGTAGTAGTATAAACGAATAATAATATGTGAGTGGCGCAAAAGACGCGGTAAAAATAAATTAATTATGTAATGTTCGCTATAAACTCGATGTGTTTCCACTTTTGAAATCCAGGCTATAGCCGTATTAATTGTCATGATATCGTGGGTAGGTACGAACGCGGTTGGTAAACGCCCCCGGGGATTAGTGTTATGTTCCGTCAACCGCGATATGACTAATTTAAATTTGCACCCGAGTCAAATTTACATTAAATAACAGCGTGTGACTCTAAGTAATTATTTTAGTGGAATTTCACGCGGGCACTCGTTATATTATTATTATTATTTCCCACCGTAAACAAAATAAACATTATTATTTCTATAGCGCGAAGCCACGTCGAACCCGACGAATTTTATTGCGCTTAGGCAGTGGCGTGTCTGACAAGCCCTTATTGGGGTGAGAGGATGTAATCAGGAGGAGAAATGGGAACTAAATTCAGAACGGAGAATTATATACCCTGTTAGCTTCAGCAATAACAAAAAAAAAACTTTCTCACATCATTCGAAACACTTATTTTTATAGTGTTTCATAATATCATTATTCCAATAGTAATTTTAATTAAAAAATATATTTTAGTCGAATATAAGTTACCACCTTTATTGATTTTATGCTCTTTACATCACCAAAAACCATAACAGTTTTTTTTTACACAATATAGCATTTTATAGGTGAATCTCTTTTATTAATTTGTATAACATATTATTCAATACCGTATAAATGTCATACTTATAACTAGGTACATTCTTTTTATATGCGAAATAACCGTGGTTGTAGACAGATCTATAACTATAGTGCAGACTACTTTCGTTCTTTAATTATGTCCATTTTATTTTTCAAAATTAATTATTCATCTCTATTTTCTTAGCCGATATTCTTTCCAATTTTCATTCATGTACTCTTATATTTTATGCTTTGTATTTTAATGCGAAATTAATTTATACTTTTTTTTAGTTGATTTCAAAACAATGCTCTCCGATCACGAATTTCGGTACGTTTTTGAAAACTTTTTACATGCGCAACTTTAATTTCGAATTTTTTTAGCACATTTGAATCAATTTATTTTCTACGTTATATTTTAATTTTATACATGAATAAATATAAAAATATATATATATATATTACCTGGCGCTCTTATAATATTTACAATACCAAATAAGATGAAATCAACTGACGCAATATACGCAAGTCACGAAGAGAGTATTAAAAATAATATTATTATTATTTCAGGCATAAAAACTGGTGTCTAAAAACACGTATTTACTGTACTTACTGATGTCGCACATTAAAATAACTGTTTTGAGGGTATTTTTTCCTTATTATTATTATTATTATTATTTTTTCTGTATCCTTTTAGAGAATCAAAGTACTCGCTTCATTCTCTTGTATACATTTCTATGTAATTGTTTTTTTTTTTTTTTTCGAAGACGGCAACATTTATTTTGATTAAATAAAGGGTTTTTTTTAAAGAAAATTTACTACACTTCACTACTATATTTTATTATAAACATGTATAATATTATTACCAACGGCATACAGTAAATCTTGTGTATATCGCAAAATGACTCAGTTTTGAAAAAATTTAAATGCACATTTTACTCTCGTGTTTTTTACCATAGGTATATGTGAATTTCATAATATTAATTCTCGCTGTATTTGACTTGCGAAGTTGTCGTATATGGCTAAGGGCTTTTAAAGTTTTTTGTATTTCATCTACAATATTTGCTGAATAGTTTTAGTGGTTTATAAAATATGTTTTATTTCACTGGGAACCAGGAAATTATTTTTATTGTTTTCTTTTGCTCACTTCGTCGCTATTCCAACCGAAATGTATATTAAAGACTATCAGACCGATTATGAAATGTGTTTTTGAATGTTTACATATTATATAGTAAAGTTTGCATCGATAGTTAGTATAGACAAAAATTTCATAAACGCAGGTCGATAAACGAAATTACCTTCTTTTTTTTTGCTTGTACAATTTGTATAATTGATGGTTATTATTCTTACATGTAATACATTAAAAGAAAATCCTTTCGCAGACCTCTTGTTCGTGAAGTTATTTTTAAATGTATTGGCTTAATATTTTCAACTTATTGACTTATTACAGGCTTTCCTGCGATTTGTTCAAGCACGCTGTTATAAGTCACACACGTGGAATGCATTTTTTCAAGTATTGAATTTCTTATTCTTTAAGTGCACGCAAATTTTGAGATGTTTATGCATTCATACCTAACCATTATGTGCTTTCGGTTTAATTTAACAAGTACTCTTTGGCTTAATAGGGTACTATTATTATAGTACAACACAGGTTTTCATCATCCCTTGTGAAGCCGGAAAAGTGTCACACGCACAAAATATCACAGTTTTCGTGCAAAATTCCAAGAAAAGAAAATAATTTAAAAAGAAATAGTCCTAAAAAAAAAGGGGGGGAATTATTGTAAACGGCTAAAACAAAAATCGTTACTGGCGAAATTCTACTGAACACAATCACAATTTTTAGTAGGTAATAATATGCAAGCGTCGAAATAATTATTATCCTTAGGTGCATCATTTAATAACATTTTTAATTTGACGCGTTGTCTTCAAATATTACCGAAAATCAACAGAGCTATGTTAATAATTCTTTCACGTTTATTATTTTGCAGATTTAAATAAAAAGACCATTATGCGTGATACATATTCGAAGTCGGATTAGATAATGTAAAGTTAAGGTGGAATATTAAGATAAATGGCTCTCGCGGGTTGTCAAGTCAAAATTGAAAAAAAAAAAATAAGTGAATAAAAAAATATTCTTCTTCTCAGAATAGGATTCCCAGTGTAAGAGCGTGATGGTGCATATCTCTTTTGGATACGAAACATTGCTGAAAATCAAATCTCGTGACAAAATTAATTTTTACAGTAACCGTCTAAATAATACAATTATTATTTATGAAGGCACTGATTTGAAATATGATATTAGAAAAATGTACACTAATCAAATAGTCTAATTGGATAGAAATAATAATATTTAAATTAAATTTTGTTGGTTATGCCAAATACCTATGCAAATTAATTAATTTCTTAATTACTATCATTGGAAATGTTTTGTTAAAATTATTGTAAAAATCATATGTTAAAGATTTGTTTTGAACATTCATGTCTGCATTATTAATTTCGTATTCCTAGTTGAAAAAAAAGAATCAATAGGTTTTTAGACAAACAGGGATACAGGGAATTATTAAGTATATATACGATTAATTTATATTATTAAAATATTACTTAGCTGCTTTTAATTATTATTAATTCATTTCATTCAGATAGTAATAATTAAAATCAATACAATATCGAGCAGTTTTTATTTACGTCACTTAGAATAAGATAATCCTATATTACTGTAAGTACATTTAGATATTTTTTCCGCAAATTAAATTTTTAATTCGATTTTAAAGTGATTATATCAATTATATTTTTTATTATGAATAGTTATCTGAAGAATAAACTCTATATTAAAAAAACGCACCTACAAGACGATCAAATGTTGTAATTAAATTCCCGATTGCATTTTAAGGGTAAAATCGTTTGATTAAAACAAAAACAATTAAAAATGTATATATTTTTTTGAGTATAAGATGTGAAACAAATTTCAACTCTTTATTTGAATACACAATTCGTATATAAATTATATATTTTTATTACGTAGAAAAGTTATAGTCAAAGATCGTTACTTTTAGTGGTTTCTAAAAGTTTTTCTAAAGTGGTCATGTTGAGCATTTTTATGTTTCATAAACGTATTATAAAATGTATATCGTAGCGGGGAAAAATAATGTTTTTAATATGAATTTCAAAAAAAATCACCACAAATAATAAAATAAAAAAAAGCTTAAAAATTTATGTAGACATATTATTTATTGAAAATACAAAAAAAAAGGCAGGACATACTTCGCACGATGGGTATTCTTCACACCTCGGGTGTGAAACATTTGGTGGGTGTATTTAATTTTAAATAAACGATAAATCATTTTTTCAATAAAAAGATTCTGAGTGAAAGCTTCAAATACTATACAATTATAATAATTGGCGATAAGGATATATTTAGAAAAAATTTTAAATCATCCAAATGTTCTATTTAGAACAATATAAAAATCGAACCTTTATTTAATAGATACCAATCTAACAAATAATTGATAATATACAAGTGAAATTTCCCTAAAGTTTCAAATCAAGTATAAATAATTAAAATGTGTATAATGAACAACTCAAATTACATTCCGTTTCTTTCCAGTATTAAACGTAAAATAAACATTTTATATAAATTTTACAAATTAATAGGAAATATTCGATTATTTTCATTATTGTTTTTAATTAATTAAATTTTTCATCAACGTTTTAATCGAATTTCACGATTAATATAATACAATAAGTGCTTGCACGATTACGACGATCTAGACAAAACACATTTAAATCATTTATACGTTGAACTGGCGTTCAAGTTATGGCGGCGGAAATAAATAACGGAAACGAACATCGTCGCTGTGAATTATTTGATAAATGTAATAAAATAAAATAAAATTGCGTAACGTATGCACACGTATAATGTCGTCTATATCAAATTCGCGTTCATTGAACCGACTTAATCTTTAATAATTCGAAAACCATTTTAATGTAGTCGATTTTCCACGCAGCTATCGGGGTAGTACGCGCTATTTTATTTCACAAAATAATCGATTCGTTCACGACCGGAAAGCGCGGGAGAACATTTGTTGTAATATCACTTCGCAGTCATGGTACAAAATAGTTTATTAGGCGATGATAAAATAGGAGTTTTATTTTTACGATACCCTCTGCCGCGTACATCTGTTGAAATTTAAACGTTGTAATTCATTTTTACGGATACTTTTAAAAACCTCGTTTCATCCGCAGCGTTACATGTCTGCACTGTGCTACTTAAAACGACTATTCGACTTAAACGAGCATCTTTTGCTTGTAACAAAAATGTATATTTTATCGGTACGCGAGTGTTATAGTTTTACAGATTATTCTCGAACCGACGTCGGTTGTGTGTGTGTAATTTATTTCATAACACTCTTTATTTTCGTAACTAACTTTTTGCAAACAGAAAAAAAAATATGTAAACGTTGTTTAATGCTGTTTTTATTCCGAGTTAAAACTTTTAAAAGGATTTGTGTATGGATTGCGTTTAGTACTTTCCAATTGATCTTTATTTTATTTATATCAGCAATAGAAGATTTATAATTTGCATATACTCGAATGTACTGTTATTATCAATGTAGGATGTGATTGCACTGACACTACTTCCGGGAATCAATGTTAAAATATTTTCTAATAACAAGATTATTTTGATGTGAAAAAAAAGAAAGGTAAAGTTGTGTCTAAAAAAAAACCGAAATTCATTATTGAGTAATGCACTAAAAATAAAAAATTAAAAAAAGAAGGCTATAATACTATTTATACTACCATTATTTTCATTCCCGATCGAATTCAAGAAAAAGTCTGCAAATTTTAATTATTTATTTTTTGTCTTAATTGTTTTATTTTTACACAACGAAAGTGGAAGTTATTTTTCAATTATTTATTATTTACATTTTCGCTTATGTATTTTAATTAAATTAAAAAATATCGAAATGAAATTGGAAATAATTTGTAATTTTCGACTCTCAGTGCAGCGAAGAAACTTATGAATTTACAATATTAAGTTTATTTTCCCCTCTTCTGTATAATTTTTTTCGTATTTAAAAACTTGTCCGAAAGTTTCAATCAGTAACTTTTTAAATCAGAATTCGGTTCTAGATGGTATTTTATAAACAGGTGATTTTTAGAAATTCGGATTTTTTCACTCGGTTGACACTACATTATAATATGAGTTTTCGCGTTGTTTTACTTGGCTATGATTGTTTATTTGGTTCCCATGGAAATTTTTATACAAGCCAATTATATTTAAACTCGACGTTATTTAAAAATATTTCACGATCACGTCGAATTGTCGTGGATCCTGCGGGTACTAGTGTGATATATGGAATGTTTTGTTGTTTTGACCGCAAAGAAAATATAGCGTTAGGGCCAGGGCACAAAAAAAAAAAAAAAATCAAAATCAACGGGTATACCGGGCGTAAACAGCAGCTAAGGGATGATATCTAATTTGAATTTCCCACACACACACACCGAATAGTCTTGAATACCGGAAGTTCAATCGAGGTGAGAAGGACACGGCGGGGTCGTCGCGGGGACGGGGCTGCGGTAAAGGGCACGCCGCCGGTCGGACAACTGGAAAAAAAACCGCATTTTATTGGTGACCGAACAACCCCCGGGCGCGCGTATATTATCCTACGGGCCATTTTTTCGCCCGACGACGCCGCAACAGATCTCTCTCTCTCTCACGCGCCGCTCGTTTTTATCGGTTTCCACTTTCGACTGCCGATATCCGTTGCGGTGGTGGCGGCGGTTATACCTATAATACGCGGCCATTCGGTCGTCGCGCAGGGATATAATCGAAACGAAATCCGACGGTATCCCTCCGTTATCAATCACGTCGTTGCGATCGTTTTCCTTTTTCTCATCCCTCTCCTTCCCACCCACCAGCCATACGACTCCTTCCGCTATTTTATTTTTTTTTTTTATTTTTTCCGCGTGCGCGCACGCGCTCACATGCCCGGCGCCTTTTTTCCCTTTTCTTTTCTTCTTTTTTTTTTTTTTTTTTTTTATCAGTCACAGCAATCGTCTCGGTCGGTCGCTTCGCACATCCCATTTTTCTCCCGTGCCCCCGAGATCCGGCGGTGTCATTAGTTTTAAATTTCCTCTTTCCCCCACCACTACTATTATACACCACGCCGTTATATATATATATATATATATATACGTCCCTTTCACTCGCCACTTACTACGCGTATATATCCGCACACGTACTCGTGACGGCATCGCGTTGATAGGGGTAGAGAAGGGGTGGTATCGACGAGGACATCACCCGTGTGCGATTTCAATAAAACATCAAAGTCGTCGTAGACTCTGCGCGTGCGCGTGCATGTCTGCGCATCCCTTAGCTCGTCGTACGTTACGCATACACGTGTGCATCATATTATATGTATTGGTATACCGCCGACACTACAGTCGTGGTGGTGTGTACTTCAGGCGCGGATGGCGGATATTATTTATGGCGGCCTGGAATGTTTTATAGCTGACGACGGACAAATTTCAAACGCTCCGGCGACGAAACTCGCCGTCGTTACACTATTATTATTATTATTATTATTATTATATTTTCCCCTTCAACGACGGTACACACACACACCGCATTGCGGGCTCCGACGACTTCTGCGTCGGGTCAGAGGTCGTTCGGTTCTTCCGATTTCGAGTTAATTGCGATTTCGGTTTTCATTCTAATTCCGTCTACACTCTTTTAGAAATCTTTTCTACTTTATTCTGGGAAGTGTTAAAACAATGGTTCCCAACGTGGGCGCTACCACCTCCTTGTGAGCGTTTTGAATATTGAGGGGGATAATTTATTGAAAGAGGTGCTAAAGGGGGTGATTTAAATATTATACTCTTTCCTAGTTTCTACCATTTATAATTGCAAAAAAAAAAAGCCGGACATACTTCGCACGACGGGTGGTATTCTCTTAACGGGCGTATTAAATTTTAAAAAAACGATAAATCATTTCTTCAGTAAAACGATTCTGAACGAAGGAAGTTAATAATATAAAAAAAAAAAAAATTTTCAAAAAATGTCTAAATTTTTTTTTCACATTTTCAAAATTGTAATGCATTACATCGGTGTATCCGAATTGGTTCCCAAATGTCCGAATTGGTTTCCGGGTTGTTACGAAGGA
>JAIPRM010001747.1:7000-35264 GCA_025469315.1 Stegophylla sp. TES_Ste_2020
ATAAATAAGGTAATAAACCATACATTTATTTCTTTAAATCGGCATCACTGACACACTATTTCTCTCGGATGTACCACTCCATCCCGCTATCCAGGCATGTTCCGTCTATTAGTATAAGGTCTATGATAATACCACAGTTACCTACTAAGGTTGGAGCACGGTGCGTTATCACATGTTGAAATAACATAACTAATGAACTAAAAGCGCTAGTAGTAGTTGACCCAAATTTTTACATGTAAAACATACAATTTGTAGTTATGTACTAAAAAAAAATAAGCAGTTACATTTCTGAAAAATAAAGTTGTTGAATATTACATTGTAAATTGATTCATTTTGGTTAGAATTATATAATAACAATTTCTTGTATGTCTGAAATTTGGTTTTTATAAGATATGGTTGTTAGGGAAACATTTTTATTTCATAAAATTTTTTGACATAAAGACCTGAAAATTTAATACAAACATATTCATGAGTATTACTAATGGTACAGTTAAAATATAGCAAAAATTATCAGTTCGAAAAAATTCAATATTAGAATGAGACATACATTTCCTTTCATTTAGAAAATATGTAGAAAAATATTCTAAGTAGAACAAGTACAATATTTATTCCTTTTCTAAGGGGACATTTTTGCATATAGAAATATTTGTTTTTGTAATATTAATTTTACATTTTTGTTGAAATCAATTGTGGTAATTTTAAATTAGACAAGTTTAACATTAAAAAACAAAATTTATAAAATGGTCATGGATTATTGTTCTGTTATTAAATAACAATTGTTAAACATATTCATTAAAACTGTCATTGTTCATAATTAATTGGAGCTCCATTTAGAATTGTTTTAATGAATTAATAAATTTATTGTTAAAGGAAAGAATATTCATGATAATAAGTATGCATGGAATATTGAAACTCTTAATTGGATAAATCAAATTTTATAATTTTATTAGTTTTATAATTCAAATTCTAAGCTTGTCTATACTATGTTTATATAATTAACTATAAAAATTGAATTTATGTTTATTTTAGGAATTAAAAAAACGTAAATATTTATGCCTCGAAGACTATTATGAAGATTTTGATTTTCATTGCGTAAAAGATGCCCCTCCTGAATATAGTCACGAGTATACAATTTGTGGTACAGCATTTCAAAATCGGATTGAATATACTACTATAATGATAACTATTATAATAACAGCATTTACACATTTCAATGAATCATTCAAAATAATAAAAGAAACCAAGAAACTAGAATAATACAAAAAATTTATTATTAAAAGCTAAGGAATATTAAAAATTAATAAAACATTATGCAATATTAAAAGTAAATTATTTATCTACCAACTAACTTTTTCATGATGTCTTATATTTTGCTGATTAAAATACAACTTAAAACACACTGTGATTGATCAATTGTTCAACTTATTTAATCCAATCAACTTAGCAAAAATTGAACAAATAATTA
The DNA here is from genome assembly GCA_025469315.1 of Stegophylla sp. TES_Ste_2020. Lineage (NCBI taxonomy): Eukaryota > Metazoa > Arthropoda > Insecta > Hemiptera > Aphididae > Stegophylla > Stegophylla sp. TES_Ste_2020. The sequence goes on from JAIPRM010001747.1 coordinate 8,466, forward strand.
AAAATTTAGATGAGAAAAAAAAAATAATAAAACTAAGATGATTATATAAATAGTATTAACTTATTTATAATAAATTTTAAGTATGAAATATATATTAATAGGAGTAGTTTTCACACATATAAAAACCTCCCGTTTGCTGTTGGTAGACCTCAATTGTGTCTCCTTCTTCCATTTCCAAAGATGATGGTGTATCTGCTTCACTTATAGCTTGTCCATCAAATCGAAACCTGACAGTAGCCATAGCTAGCCCCTAAAAAATAGTATTTAAAATTATAAACATTTTTAAAGAGGTTTACATTTTACTTATTGTTGAGCAAATTAATTAATACTCGATAGTAGTATAATAGAAAAATAGGTTTTTTTTTAAAAAATACTTATTTCTTTACCTAAGGCTTCATATACATAAATGTATTATAGTTTTTTTTATCACTCTCCCATAGATTTATGTTTAGCTTTTGACCTAAAAATAATTCACCCAAAATGTTGGTTCTTAAATTTAACACGTGTCAAATATGGTCGACTACTAAAGGAATGAGGAAAAAATGGCTTCCTTTGAAAAAAAAGTTCTTAGAAGGATATATGGACCTCTTGTATAGAAAAATAATGGACAACAAATTTACCAAAAATACCGTATAAATGTGTGGCTCATAAGCAAACAAATCGAGTAGGCAAGCCTTGTGTGGGGGTCAAATAGAATTTTAAAGAAAGTTCTGGAGGGAAAAATTAATGGAAAAAGGCCTAGAGGTCACCCTAGACAAAGTTGGATAAACAGGGTCAATGATGATTTATACAAGTGCACCCGGGGAGTAACAACAGCAGACAACATGAATAGATAGATGGAGAAATGTAGTTGAGGCAATGAATCCTTTAAATATCGTAAAAGCTCAAGAAGAAAGCTGGGTATGAATAACATTCTGTAAATAAGATTAACCAATTTATGGGAATTCAAATAATCTCCAAAAGTCAACAATAAATAAAATGTAGATAATAGTTTATACTTACTGTTCTCTCGCAATAAGCGTTCATTAGTTTTTTTAAGGGTGTATGTTTCTTAATCTTAAATTGAACTACAGCATTATCCTGTCCAAGAACTTTGAGGTTAATATGTTCTGGTGCATCCTGTAAAAATACATTAAAATTAAAATATAATTAAAATAGATAAAGATCTGACTTGGAATGTTATTTTATAAATTATTATTAGGTATTTCACATTACGTAAATATGGTCATTGACAAACTTAAGGTGCAAAAATGGACGCGCAGAGTGGCATGATTTAAATTTTAGACGCATCACACTAGTTAAGTTGTTAGTAGATGAAACTGATTCTCATGACAATCGCCATGGTGCGCGACCGTTGCAACTATGGATTAGTGATTGTTCTGAGAGGTGTCCACTCGCAGACCCACAAGACTGTGTATGTATACATAATATAAATATTGTATAGAACATATTTATTGCAAATACATTTTTTCATATTTCGTAAAAATAGCACGGTTATCATAAGTTGTTTTCTCTAGAAGACGTAAAATTAGCAGAACTAATAAACAACTAAATTTAAGATTTAACTTAAAAATTATAATCTTTTAGTGTAACATTTTTTTTTTTTTTTTACTCATCCACTTTTATATTCCATTATTCTGAAAACTGGGGAAAAAAATTGCCGAACATTTTTCGATTAAAAAAAGATAGTTTCTAAGGAAATTTTATCAAATTTTAGGTAGTTTTTCCCAAATTTTGGGAAAACTATAGAGAATTTTGAAAAATGATTTCTTATTAGTACAATCTAGAGGTGGATTGTAATTCAAAAAGTTGTGAAAAAGGGTTTACAGAAATAAAATAAACATCATTTAAAAACACTAGCTTTTTTGCACCATTCAGAATCTAAAATTAATGAATATTTGCATGCAATTACTATGTATATTGTCATCAGTAACTACTGAACAAATTTTATTCAGATTTGCACTAATAGATAGGGTGTTTAATGAGAACGAAATGCTAAAACTAGGAACTGTTGAACAACTGAAAATTTTAATAATTTAAATCGCAGGCGAAGCCAGCTAATTGAGCTAGTATAAAATATACATTTGAACAATTCCACCAAATCAAGATGATGGTTTGAATGACCCATCCTCAGAATTTTTTGAAACTTTGACATACTTTAGTCTTCAATAAAATATGTGTAACCAATTTTTTAAATTTTTTTTTGTTTATTTATGTTTAATACCTATTTTAAATTAATGAAAAAAAAAGTTTGAGCGATTCCTTAATAATAGGAATATTGTTCATTGTCTCATTGACGGAAAAAAGGATGAGATACAAGTTCTAGTATGCCATTGGATAATCATAGGTTTTTACCTAAGTCCTAGGTAGAAGGTTCATTTTCGATGCTGTTGAGCTCCGCTTTGGCGGCAAACAAAGGAAATAGGCAGGACCTGTGACGTGTATTGTACCTTCGGATATCACAAACCACAGATTTATTTTATAATTTTTGTTATTTGCTGCTAATATTATCAATTTATAAGCACAACAAAATTATAGAAAATTATCAATATCACACATTTAATGGTGGGAAACAACTATGAATAAATTGTAAAATATAGGCAAATTGTTTAATAAATAGTTAGACTTATCATACCAAAGCTAAATATATATTAACGATAAGCCAATTATTATTAACAGGTACAATATTCATACAATACATAATTACCTACTTAAGTAAAAGTGAAATTAAAAAAAGTGCAGGATATTAATATGAACTACATGTGGATGTCATTAATGCTTAATAACAAATACTTAACAAAAACAAGTACCTAATAATACAGAGGTTCCCACACTTTTTCAACCGACAGCGCCCTTTTGGACCTGAATATTTCTCCTGGCGCCCTTTTCAATAAAACAATAAAACTAATGAGCTTTTTTTTTTAAGGAAAAGAACATTTTCGAGAAAATATTATACAGCTTTTTATAAACTATTTTACAAAAATGATATAATATTTAGAAAATGTTCTCTTTAATTTTAATAATATATGTGAAAGGTCTAAAGCAATGGTCTCTTCAACCTTTTTATCTCACGATCCATATTTTTTACTTCTATTTTTTCGCGACCAATGTCAACTTTGTTAGCCATAAGAAACAAAAGCAAAAAAAAAAAAAACTAAAATTATCATCACTAACTGCTAAAAGCCATAATAATTATGTTATTATAGAAGTACTGTTTTAACAAAATAAATAAACGTTTTAATTTTTATATATATTAAATTTTTGTTACAAAAAGAAAAAAAAAATTATCTGAATTTTGACAGTGACTGTTTTCAAATAATTAATTCTATCTTGGCTCAATTTTAGACAGTGCAATCCACAAATCATATTCGGTTAAAAATCTATTTCTTTTGGACGCTTTCATATTTTACGTCTAAGAAAACATATTTTCACAAAGGTAGAATTTTAGAAATATCATTAATAATATTAAAATTACTTTAGGTTCAAAACCTGCACAATTTCCCATGCATAAATGTACCCAACATATTACCCAACTAAAGAAATTTTACTGTACTATTTGTTTAAGTTTGTGATCAAAAGGAAGTTAAATTAATTCATTTTCAATGTCAGTAGATATTTTTTCTGACATTATCTACTGCAAATATTTAATAATTGTTCAATCAATTTATAATTAATTTGAATATGTTCAGGAAAATGTTTGTTAAATGATTTATTTGAATTTGTTAAATGTCCATGGGTACCTCAGTTATGTCTTATTAGTTAATTTCATTATAGTACTTCATTTTAAAACGTACAAACGTGAGTAACATTTTTATTATTTTTAGAATATACTCGAGCTTTTTATTAAATGCCTCTATAAATTTTGCTGCATTTTTCAATAGTTGAATGTAGACAACAAATGTAGGTGTACAAAGTCTCTTTAATTTTTTAGTTATATATTTTATATCTTAATCGTTGTAATCTTTATTTATTGCAATTTATTTATTTTTAAATCACGGCGCGTCGCCCCTACAACAAGGAGGCGCCGCGGCGCACACTTTGGGAATATTATTAAATAATAGGTAACTATTATATTTATATCTGGTGAGAAAACAATAGATTGTTAACTTTATATTTTACAAAGACAGTATTTATGACATTTACGATATTAATTTTATTCATAAGAAAATTAGTGATAAATTGATAATACACACATTATTTTTTCATAATAGTTTAATTTCTATAATAAAAGGAGTAGCAGTTAATTTAAAGAAAAACTAAAAGCCATCATTTTAAAGGCTCAAAAATGATTAACTGTATATACAATTATCAAATCAAAGGATGTTAATTTTTTTACAGAAAAATCCACAGATGATTCACACTTCATCCCTCATACTCGGTCACCTATGAAAGTAGCTTAAAATATCGAACATAAGGCGAAGACAACGCGCAGACACGGTCGAAACAGCGTTGATATGACCGAACAAGTCGGGAAATTACGCGTGCCATGAAGCACATGCAGATTGATGTTCAGCCGTATAGTGCACAAACGACGCCATTAAAGATCGATTCATGTTTGCGCGCGCAACACGTAATTCTGAATACTTACTCCTTTGTCCACTGCCATTTTTGCTAATCGGTAGAGATGAATTGAATAAGTATATAATTACGGAAACCGTTTCTTGCACTGAGAGCAAGAATGACAAAAGTGAAATGTACTTCGTAGAACCAATATCGAAAATCTGCCAATAGTATACTCGATGCCGGCAAATTAAGTACAACCGATCAGTGCACGAGCATAACCAGAGCAAATAAACAAATGAAAACGGAATACCAAACGCGGAACCGACGCACTGGTCGTTGGCGGAGGAGGGTAACCAATGTTACCAGCACACAATGACATGTGGTTTTGTTATGTTGATCACATTGGTCTCATTGTACTCCATGAACTAATAAACAGTACTGGCAACGCAACAACTAAGCAGGAACTCAGTAATTAATGAATCATGAACAGCAGGGTCCCCGAGATAACAGCTCGAGATGAGGAAAAAATACCATCAAAAATTTCACAAAAAGCTTAAAGAGAAATTCATATACTCAAAAATCGTACTGGAACTATTTACAACGCCTGATGGTTGGTATTAATTTGTTTTTTTTTTTATTTGAGGTTAGAATTCAAATTTTTGATTCACGATTATAAAGATCTTTATAATCGTGTCTTGATTAGAATTATCAGCTATAATTTCTTATCACGAGGCCTAACTCTTATCACTGGACCCACCTACCCAAAATCGAACCTAGATGGTGGTACTTTTGAGAGGTCATTTTTCAAATTTCTCAATATTATTTTTAAAAATGCGAAAAAACTGAAAAAAAATTGACAAAAAATGGCAAAATTTACAATTACCGCAATTTCCGTAAAATTGAAAATTACTTTTTGACATAACTTCTAAAATAATGCAGCTAGGGACTAGAGAATTTTCACCAACGACTAAACATAGTTACGAGAACATTACATAATAATTTCTTAGAAATTTGATCAATTTTGAGTTAAGTACGGCATTTTGAAAATTTCTCATTTTTTATTAGTTTTTATGTAATACATTTTTCGATTATTGATATTAAGACTTGAAAATTTAATATGATCTCACTGACATATATGTCTACTATTTGACTTGAAAAAAATCTCAAAAATCGTTAGTCAACTCTTTTTTTTATAACCGTTTGAAGTTAGAATTTCGACTAAATTCGTTAGTTTTACAAAATTACGCACTCTAACGTACATCTAAGAAAATTGGCTAAACCGATTGTTTTGAAATTTGGTGTCTAGATAGAGAAAATCATTGCGAATATTTAATGAATACAAAATTTTATGTCTATGAATAGGATTCAACTTTTCACTGTGTGGTAATCATTTTGTGATAATTGTTATCATTTGGTAATGTTTTAAACATTAACCTATTGAATATAATATATATGTTAGCTGTACCTGTGCACTTTGTTGCCCGAAAAAAAATGTCTGTTTATCTATGCCTATATAAACAGAATAAACTACATTTTTGTTTAGATCAAAGTGTTGTCATGGTTACCAAAGTACTTTACTGTCCCGTCTAAATATCGCTAAGATCGATTAATCCGTTTCAAAAATTAGCCCGTACAAAGAGATAAAACTTTTTATTTTTTATTCATATAGACCAGTGGTTCTCAACGGGGGCGATAACGCCCCCCAGTGGGTGGTGAAGAGGTTCTGAGGGGCGGTGAGCAATCCTTGGGCGATAGGGTGGTATGTGTCGAGCATAATTATTATATTTACATTAAAGCTAAAATGTTTAAGAAATATGAAAAATGAAATACAGATACTCCGCTGAACAACACTCCATGGCTTATCTGTAATTGTGTTTTTTCTGAATGTTTTCAATAAACATTGAAACAACAGATTAACAGATTCAAGAATTGATTGAACATTCAACTAATGAGATTTGAAAAGCCAGCTCAACTTTATGAATACCAATTATATACATGTATTTTCTATTAAGTTTTCACTTATACACTTTTCAAATAATACACAATTTTTATTTATTTATTTTTTAAGGGGGGCGTTGAAAAATATTTTGCTCTTCAGGGGGGCGGTGACTTTAAAAACGTTGAGAACCACTGGCATACATGTATTGTAGGGGCCTTCACCTATATCCGTCATCCACTTGCTTTACGAGAGAACTAAAACTATAATAAATTACATTTGTTGTGAAAAACAACATTGGATTGGTCACAATTCATTGGAAATTGTTAGTAGTCATAATAGTCTGTCAGAGTGAATATATCTATTTATTAGGTATCTATATTGAAGCAAATTATCTTCATAATTAATAGTATAAATAATAAAAAAAAAAAATTATCGTAACAGTTTTCATTAATATTATATGCATTATTTAATCAGTAGTACCCCAGTTAAGTTTAATGATCAGTGTAATATTGAGACCTCTATGTTTATATAGAAAAAAATAAAAATTGAAAAATGATATTAATAATAATCATTATCATATTTTTTAGTTAAGTACAAAGTATATGAACATAATACAATGAATACTAATTAGTGCAGGTTAAAATAACAGAATCAACATTTCTGGTGGTATTTCTGCTAGCCTAAAATAAATGAATAGTGCCAATAAAATAATTTTGATAACTTAAACTTAAATAATGTATATATGTGTGACTTATTTTATTTATTCATAAAATATGTATACAATATTAGTTATATTTTCTTTGATTAATTTTAAAACTATAATATTTATTTATGGGCCAATAAGCAACTACCAAGGAAACATGTTTTTATGGAAAATGTTATTATTGTAAACCTGAAGACCCAATATGTACAAAAAGTGAACGACTGGAAGGTGCAGCAATATTTCATTTGCCATCATACATAAAGCTTAAACAATATTTGCACCCATGGAGGAGAACATATAAAGAAAATAAAAATGCCAGGTTTTTAATATTATCTCAAACTATTTAATAATTTTTACTCATTTACATAGTGCTTTGATACATGTATATTTTTTTAAGTAACTAGTGAATTATCACTTTAAGAAATGAAAAAATTTATAATATAATGTAGAATTGAAGGGTTGTGTGCAAGAACCAGACAACTCTACTTTATAAAAGTTTTCAGGAAACCTTTTTTTTTTTTTTTTCCAAAGACGAGATAAAAAAAATATAGCATAAAAATTACTTTAACATCTATAAAATGAGCCTGAAAATGTAATATAACACAAAAGCCTTAACTTAATGTATTTATAACCAAATTTTAATTAAATATTACAAAAATATGATGGAGTTATCTTGATTTATGCATATACAGTAAAATCTCGCTAAGACGCTCTCGAAAGGGAAATCTTAAAATTGCATATTATATAGGATAGCGTTATAAGTGATTCCCGCCTATTACGCTCTTGAAATGTTTTAAATGTAATAATAAATAAAATAAATTAGGAAATGTTCATAGTGTTCAAAAAATAACATCAATTATACATACAATAAAATAATAAGAAACATATTTTTTAATTATTTTTATAATTTTTTTTTTATTAATTTTCTATTTTAAATCATATCATGATGTTTATTATAAAATATCAATTTTTCTATCAATAAGAGATAAACGTTTCAACATATCGTTGAATTATCGTATTATTCAGGTTTTTTCAATGTTAAAAGGTTTGAAAAGCCAGAAAATAGAGCGCATTATGCGGTGGCTTATTAAGCGTGTTTTTTCAATGTTAAAAGATATACAAGTACTTGGTATCTGAAAAAATACTCATATTAAGTGGGATGGCTTATTAAGCAAGAGCGTCTTAACGAAGTTTTACTGTAATTTCTTAATTAACTTTTTTATTTCAATTTAAATTATACTCATTATTTAAGTTAAATTTTTTTTTTTTCATAAAAAAATTTTTAAAGACCATAATATGCTATAGTGTAGAGTACCTAGAATAACTAGATAGCTCCAAATATGTTATATTAAAACATTTACATAAATTAAATGCACAAAGTATTAACATAAATACAATTTTTATTAAAAACATTTTTATTTCCAATACAATTTTTTCTTATTATACTCTTGGTTGTAAAATTTAATAACTCTATATTATACATTATACTAGTATAAAATGGTTGAGTTAAGTTAAAAATGATTGTTTTCTATGTTTTATATATTTATTGATATGATTTATAATTTACTTTTATGGTTTTTAACAAATCTGAATATTAAATGATGAATATATCTCTGTATGGTATAAACTTAATGTAAAGAAACATATTCTATTTTAAATTATGTGGTTCACAATACTTTGAGTGAAACAGATAAATAATGTATGACAAGATATTTAAAAATGCTCATTGTAAGATGTTTACATTAATAAAAGTTGTCTATAGGTACATATAATTTAGAAAATCATTTATTTGTATCTTTATTACTCTTCAATTATACTAAACAAGATCATAATTAAGCTATGATAATAGTTTTAAATTACATACCATTACTTATGTGATTCTGCGTCAAGTATAATTTACTATTTTAACATATATATTTTAGATGGGAAACAGATAATGATTATTGTAATTATGTCAAAACGAATTATGAATTAGAGAGGATTTTGGATTTTATTGATACATCAATTTTTGATTTTCTTATTGGAAATGGAGATCGACATCAATATGAAGTTGTGGAACAATTTAATAATACTATGATTTTAGTTGACAATGGGAAAAGGTACCTATAAAGAATTAGTACATTTTAATATTATAAACTTCTGAAAAATAGTCATAGGTAATATATTAAGTAATACTCATTTATAATGAAAAAAATCATTCACATTTCTATTTGATTGAGAATTACAAAAATGGAATATTTCTAAAATTAAATATTTGTTATACCAAAAGTGGTCCATTTTTTTCAGTTTATCTATATATACTTTATGCATAAATATTATATATGTAAAAAAATGTGTACTTCGTACCTCGGGTGAGATACTCTAGAATTTTAAAGAAATGATAAATCATTTCTTCAATAAAACGATTCTAAGCGGAGTTTCGACTAATGCACAATAATAATTATCAGTTTTGAAAAATTGAACTTAAAAGTTGAATTAAAAATTATTTTGTTACATACAAAATTTATGAAAAACGAAAATTTATTTTTATATATTTACATATACTTAATGAATACTTTATAAATAATTTCAAATTACAATAAAATATAAGTATCGTCATAACATAAAATGGATTTAATTATTATAAATCAACATTTATGCACTATAACATAATTTGTACTAATATTTATCGTGGCACTTCTGGTCTATTACGGTTGAAAAAAATGCAAGATATTTATTTTACCGAGTAAAATTCGAACCCGGTACCATCACATTTTAAAACTGACTCTTAACCACTGGGCCACAATAACAGCATTGAAAATCGATCAAATAGTAGGTATTTTATATAATAACCGAAAATATTGAATTTTCTAAATAGAATAAAATAATTAGAAAACTATTTATATAAGTGGATTTTAACCATCATTGTATTCAAAGTCCAAAAAAACCTAAGATGGGGAAAAACCATTTCCTACTAATCTTTTGGGTGTTAATTAGAAATATATTATAATAATTTGTCCGTATTTTTCAAATTTTTTTTTCAAACTCTTATTAAATGTTTAATTCTTTGTCCGTGTGAAATTTTATCATACCAAAATATTCGCAATGAACTTCTCTATCTAAGTATCGAGTTAAGAAAAAAAAAAATCAGTCAAACCAATTTTCTTTTATGTACCTACAATAAAACGTGTAATTTTTGGTAAAACTAATGAATTTCATCAAAATTCTAACTTCAAACGGTTATAGAAAAAAAAGTTGACTTACGATTTTTGAGATTTTTTTATTAGACATATTTGAGTGAGATCATATTAAATTTTTAAGTTTTAATATCAAAAATCAAAAATTTTATTAAATAAAGGTAACAATAAACAAGACATTTTCAAAATTCTGTACTTAACTCAAAATTGATCAAATCTTTTTGAAATTTTTACCATACGTTTACGAGACCAATTTTAGTAGTTACTAAAAGTTTCTTGCTACATTATTTTGGAAGTTATGTTAAAAAGCAATTTTCAATCTTAAGAAAATTCTCGTAATTGCATATTTTGTTGTTTTTTGTCAATTATTCCACTGATTTCCCACATTTTTGGAAAAAGTCTTGAGAAATTTGAAAAATAATCTTTTTAAAATACCATCTAGTTGTGATTCGGGATATATAAAATTACTGATTGAAACTTTTGACAAGTATTTCTATACAAATAGATCTATTCCAGAAAGTGAAAAATAAAATAAAAATATAAAAATGAACGTCGTTGTAAAATCATTATCTTCTTTACTACAACTCAGAATCTAAAAAATGTAAAAACTTTGGTTTGAGAAACATGGTGGTATTTAGTAGTAAATGAAAAGGTTGAGAACTGCTGGTTTAGAGGTTTAAAATTGTCAATTTAGGTTTAAAATTATTTTAAATATCAATTATAATTTTAGATTTTGAACGAAGTGTAGAAACTAGTGTTTGTACCATGATGTTTATTTAATTTTTTTATTTTTTCTGAATAACTACTTTTGTACACGTTTTCGCATGGAAATACTTGTTCAAAAGCCTTGACCATTAACTTTTTAAAACCGGATCAAAGATGGAATTTTGAAGAGTTTGTTTTTCAAATTTCTCAATTCTTTAATTTTTTTGGAGAAAAAACTACCCAAAATTTGACAAAAAAAGACTCTGAAGTTATAGTTTTTTAAAAATTGAAACATATCATACGTACATATATACATATATGACATTTATGAGAAATATTTAGGTGCAAAATTTTAAAAAAGTGAAAAAAAGTTTTGGACATTTTTTAACTCTTTTTTTCATTAAATTTTTTTGTCCTTTCTTTATTTATTAGATAAAAAAAGGCAAAGTTAAGTGTAGACAAGATAGCTGGACATACTTCACACCTTGGATATTCTTCGTTATTAGGATCAATTACTCTTGGTGTGTGTGTCGAAAATGACGACTATTATTGTACTTTATATTATTAACTTCCTTTGTTCTGAAATGTTTTATTGAAGAAAGGATTTATCAGTTTTTTAAAATTCTACACACCTACCTAAAGTATTTAACACGAGGAGCAAAGAATATCCGTGGTTTGAAGTATATTCGGCCTTCTTGTCTACACTTTATTTTACTTTTTATATCTTAAAATAAAACATTTTATTTTAATGAAATTAAAATTCAGAAAAATGATTAAGTTTTCAATTCTATATTTTGTTCAAAAATAATTTTGCAAATTAAATATGGTTATTTAATACTTTAATAAATATTTGAAATTCCTACCATTATTATTTTTCAAATGAAAAGTTAATATTTAAGAAATAAAATTGTGTTTTAAATTTTATACATTTTTAAAACTGCTAAAACATACTTATAATAATAATTAGTTTAGTGTAAAATCTTGTGGTCACCTAAAATTTTATTTATTTCTACATGAAATAAATTGACACTTAAAAATGTAAAGTGTAGTTTATAATATCAAAGATTTCTTTGCTATACCCAGAGATTAAGTTATTTATAAGTGTCCATACAAGACAGAATTGCTTCTAGATTCGAAGGAGCTAATTTTCAAATTAATAAAGAAAAAAAAGTTTTATTTTTGAACAGTAGTATCAAACAACATGGATGATTCAAATCATCCAATTTTTAAACTTACAATACTCAAATGTTCGCCTCTATTTTCAATACACTGATAGGGGTTATTGTATTTGGTTAATTTACTTTGTAGGGACTAAATCAATAAATAATCATTTTAACCCCCCCCCGCCAAATATTTTGTCCTAATTTCACAATGAGTACACTTATGTTTGGTGTAAAATTAAAATGACACGAAGATGTCCAACAAAATAGCCCTTATTTTTGTTTACCCTCTCTCCACACAAATCTTTTTTGGTTTTTTCTAAATCAAGCAGTTTTTTCTGTAATAGATCTTCAATTAATTGTACACATTTATATTGATATTAATAGAAAATTTTTTTTTTAACAGCTTTGGAAATCCATACAAAGATCATATTGATATATTAGCTCCACTCTACCAATGTTGTCTGTAAGTTTAGATTTATTTTGATATTAAAATTAAGTATAATTGATCAAATTTATTGTTTACCAGAATTCGCCAAAAGACTTGGGAAAGACTTAAGTCAGTAAAAGGAGGAACATTTTCAGATTTATTACAAAATATGCTGGATGTACACGAGTCCATAACACTTATTACATTACCACATTACTACGCACTTGAGCGACGACTAAAAATAATTTATGCTACTGTAGTTATGTGTCAAAACCAATCAACTGAATCAATATTCAGATGATGAAAAATTAGCATCAAGTGTTAATGTTTTAAGTCAATTTATATTTATTTTAAAATTTGTTATCACATTTCAATGAGCATCAAATATGTTTAAAGCACTCTAATTAATAATATTGTGCAATAATAGTACCTATTGATACATATAGACACTTGTTATTTTATAATTATTTTTACTATTGTAAATCTAAATTGTTAATTTATTTTTAATATTTTTTTTAAATGTTTTTTACTATTATTAAATATGTACAAGTATATAATTGTTTTATATTTCATTTTCTTGAGTTTTTAGATTCTTATTTTTAAATGGGAAAAATTAATTTGGCTATAATGAAAATTTATCAATTCGCATCATAGAAAATGAATATAAAAATGCTGGGAAATGTAATAAGGAGTAACTTACTTTACTGAAAAAACTAATGACCTTTATAAAGTGCCCAAAAAAACAAAATTTCTGATTGTCGAGGGTTTGAAACAAATTATTAGAATGTTTAATATTTATAATGTCATGTGCATTCAAAATGTTATGCAAACTTCTAAAAAGAAGTAACAATGCTATTTTAAATTTTAAATCAATGATCTTATCAATGAAAAAACAATTCTGAGCAGACTTTAGTGAAGTTTTTTTTTTTAACATTTGTAGGTACTTAAAAGACTAAATAATAACACGGGTAACAGTAAATAAATATATTTATAAAATTAATACTGATAAAAACGGCAGTTAGAATAAAAAATGTCATGTCATTGCAAAATAAATTTTGGTACAAGAGTATATAAATTAAGTAGATAAAATAATTGCAGTCTTATATCGTCATTATTATTGTTCTAGAACTCCCATGAATCAAGCCAACGCAATCCAAACATTGTACTGTTTTGTTCTGTGGATACTGGTCCTGACATTCCATAAGCAAGAGGTGAATAAAGATAAAAACTAAAAATATACATATTTTAATATTATTCAGTTTGGGTGCATAATTAGTTTACTTCAATTTGAAAAATTATTTTTACCTATAGATAACTGATGAATATATTATTCCGATAAATATGTCATACATAGTTTTTTGTAGTAGTGTGGGTTTAGAAGTTTTAATAATTTCCAACAGATAACTTACTGTTACACCTAAATAAAAATATTTTAAAATACTTAATTTAATTATTAATGAATATGAATTTATTAATTCATATTCATAAACACCATAAGTAATTTTCTAAATTTCATACATATATACATTGCATAATGATAGAATTTTGTTTTGTATTTTGTTTGTACAGACCTGTTAACATTGAACTGTATAAAAATGCTGAAAAATAATGATGAAAGTATAAAACTCTTCCCATAGCATAAAAGGGTATATAGTGTAGACTCCATCCAATGAATAACCAGTTACACGTGGTCAGTAATTTTTGTTTTGATTCTTTTATTACAGCTGAAAAAATATATATTTAGTTAATTTGTGTTATTATTAAAATGGAGTATTATCTTTGTAAATAAATAAATACCTATATTTCTGCGTTTATTTAAAATAGCCTTCCAAATTGAAATAAAATTATATAATACCATGACTACTATATTTGCCCACCAAATCACTGGATTTCCGAGTAAATAAATTTTATAATTATTACCCGAAAAAAATTGTCCCTATAAATTTAAAAGTTAATGTAGAACATAATTATTATTAAATTGACAGTACAATTAAATCAAACCTTATAGTTTATAGGCCATTGCCAAGGTTTAGATGTAACTTCTCCTTCTTTAGGTTTCAGACCTGCATTTCCTTGAAACATGACCGCATGTGATTCAATAAATCTGGCAAAAAAATTTGGAGAATACACTTCAAAACTAACATTTGGAACTAAAAAAAAAAAAAAAAAATAGGAATAATCAAATTCTGATTAGTTTTAGTGAATCCATTAGTATATTATAAACTCACGCATAGGATTGATATTATCCTCAACATTCCAATATGAATTGGCATCTCGAAGATTTGGACTACATGTAACTTCATGTTGCTCAAATGCCCTAAAAATAAAATCAATTAAAAATATTTTAAAGAACTACTTTTCTACGAAAATATATCCTAATGAATAATTTATGTCTGAATCGTAATTAATAAACATATAGAATTACATAGTTTACCATTTTGGTAGTTGTTTATTGCTTGTAGTGAGAACACAATGTTGTAAAACGTGGACAAATTTGATTTTACTTATTACTGCAGATACAATAGTGCCATCTGAAGATCCATCAACAAATACTTTCCAAACATCATTGTAATCACCTGTACCATTCTGTAAATAATTAGAAACATGATAATTATTATTGTTATTTGAGTTATGATGTTTTTTAAAATGTAATACCTCTCCATAACCAGTGACTTGATAATGTTTTTTTGTTATTGGAGCTGGTTCGCGATGTGAATGCAAATTTCGTCTAGTTGGTACATGTTCTAGTCTTATCATATCTCCATGTTTTAAAAATCTAACAGTATTATTAGGACTTATTTTTTCATCATCATTGTAAAATTTTATAAACCATCGATTATTTTCATCTTTATGAGCGTATGTTGTTATCTAAATTTAAATGAAATATATATATATATATATAGGAATCACATTACCGTCTTCATAATATTTCAATAAATTACTTGCCTGCTGTTGCTTGGCTCCCACATTTTCTGGATAAAGATGCCAGTGAGAATGTAAATATCCACCACCAGTTCTATGATTTTTTAATGTTACAATTGCTCCAAATGCTACATCTAAATAATATAAATAATAAATTTGAATTACTATTTTAATTTACTTTAAAATATATATATATATATATATATATATATATATATATATATATACATGACCTTTTGGCATAGTAGCATTGTGCAAGGAATTGCCTATTAATTTTGATTGAAAGGCAGAACTGTAGAATCCATCGCCATTACCACTTTTATTTAGTATTAAAAGATGAATGTAAAAAAATCCCACATATACAATTATTGGCAAAATAATCAGACAGATGAATCTAGCTATAAAATGTTTTACAGTATAACTCTGTATAAGAAAGAAACAACAACAATATTAATAATAATAATATACATTTAAAATTATTTTACATTACAATTGGTTTAGAAATTTTTCCAAGTATGAACCATAAATCAGCTATTGTCATTAATCCAATAAATGTCACTTGAAATAATCCCACAAATTTAACACTCACACAACAGGCCATGGTTATACCAGTAAATATTAGCCAAAACCACCAATTAATACTGAATTCACTGTCATAGATTTAAAAGACAAAGAAATTAATAATGCAAATAAATGTAAAAATATAGTTGAAGTAGATGAAATAATAATAATAATTATCTAATAACATACGGTAAGGTAGAGGATCTAAATTTGCAAATTCCAACAAATGATGCCAACATGAAAAACAATAGTATTGGATCGAGCAAAATATATTGGGTCAATGTTAATGTTCCAACATCTTAAAAAACAAAACAAACAATTTTAAAACTACTATGTATAATAAAAATATACATTTAAAACATCATCAAATTTACCAAATAAAACCAAACTTGATGATAACATTGCAGCATTTAATGAATTAGTCATTTCCCAAATTGAAATAAAAGTAAATGGTATAAGTGACCCACCTAAAATAGTACAGAACTAAAACAAAATGTTAATAGAATAAAATTTGACAATTTATAATTATATTTTTTAAAATGTTTATAAACCTCTCTCATTCCAACGTAATTGACGCCTTCATACTTATCTCCAGGTTTTTCGAATGGAAAACTGCCATTATATCCAGTTAAAATACCAGATAAAGCTATTAGCATCTATAAATTGTATAATTATAATGTTCCTATTAATTTTATACAAGTAATAATTTAAAATTAAATTGGTACATACTTTTCCTAGAGGTGGATGTACATCGAAAAAAAAAGTTCTGTTTATATACCAACTTCCCATTTTTCCAAAGTGCGTTTCGTCCCAACTAGATAGTTTAAATTAAATACAATTAAACAACGTTCTAATTGACAATTAATCAAAGTATTTAATAGAAAATAAATATTAAAAATTATAATAACAAAATAGCAAAATAGATGTTTTATTAGAATTTAAAACTATATCTGAATTACGTACCAAACATGATCTGGTTCATTCACTTTATGTAATCGGGTTCCAAATGAAAGAACTGTTAATACTATAAGTGCAAGCCACCATGATGTATTCCTAAAAGTAATAGATTATTAGATTATGTATCTGTTTAATTTGTATAAAGAAAATATGTTCACTTTTTTTAAAATAAAATTACAATGAATTATTTAAGAATGATACAGTAAAAATTAATATAGTAATTTTAAAATCATAAGCTTTATTGTGTTTCTTTTAATGATTATTTTTTTATGACTTATTTGACTAATCAGGACCGGATTGAGACATTTTTTGCCTCGGGGCATAGGTATGTTTTTCCGCCTTAAGATTCAGAACATTTTTATATTAATTTGAAATTGTTTTATTGTAATTTGTTATTTATAAATTTTATTTACTACCCAAAGGAAGGTTTGTGGTAGAAGGTTTTGTGTATAGACTCTTTTCCCCTTCTCAAAAATTTGTTCAACCCGTGCTCGTGCTCTTATCTCTATGATAGACTGTAGTTTCTTCATTTAGTTAGTATTTAAATTACTATAGATTTTATATAGTCATAAAAAAAATAATGAAATAATAGGTATGTTATCGATTTTTTTAATATGACTATTTGAACTTATAAAAATAACAATTTTGTGAACATGACTAAAATTAAAGTTAAGCTGTGTTTATTAATTTAAATGAATATGTAAAATACTAGGTAAATTACTTAAGTATGTTATTTCATTTTTGTTATTTATAATATTTTATAAAAATACTTTTCTTGACTTCTGCTGGACGAATTAGTCAATATACTGATCCCATGAAATTACTATAAATCACCTATACACCACGTCACAAGTGACTGCAACTTTGTTGCACATCTGATTTGTTATTGTGGGAATACTTTTACCCACCATAATTGTTTTATTATATTTTATAGACTGTGATGATTGTGTTTACTGAGTGATACATGTTTACATACCTATCTATTAACAAATAGTTTTGTACTATTGAGTGTATACAATAATGTAACAATATTCACCAATAAAATTATATACTTCATTTATTTAATTATCGAGCCCTGATGGTAGTTTTATTCTTCTAAATAGTACATTTTTTCAAAAATTTTCCCCTTATAAGTATTACGCCAAGGGATAGATGCCCTCTCTGTTCCCCCTTCAATCCGGCTCTATGGCTAACATAAGTAAAGCCACACAAATCTAAAATCTAAATTTACAATTAAATATTTTTGTGTTAAAAAAATATAAAATTATTTTATTTAAATTTATTAGTAATCATTTATAGTTTATACTCAGTACAATTTTAATATTATAAGTTCTATTTATGATGAAGCATAGTGGAATAAACTAAGTCAAATCAAAAGGGTTTAAAAAATTCCCAAAAGCAAGCAGATTTATTAGGTGCATTGTTTATTTCAGACCTTATGCTCCAGAGGGGTATCAAACATTTTCGAGTGGGGGAGGGGAGGGGGGACCTGCAATGATAGATCTAGTTTTTTATTTTGGAAAGGCCCAAAATTTCTCAAATTAATTCGGCTTTAAATTTAGGCTACCAGGCACGCGCTTTGTGTTTTTTTTTTTTTAATTGATTGACTGATAAATAATTTAGTGAACAATGAACTTAAAATATAAAATACAAATAAGGTTATATTATCGCTATTATTGAAAAACTTATTTTCTTTATTAATATTTTCAAATGTCCTATCAAACAAATTTTGACGCTGAAACGATTATAGTTATAACTATTATAACCAACAATATTCAGGGTGGTGAATTAAGCATGTTCACCTCCTTTTTTTGGCCATAAAAATCCAAAAATTTGGATTTATTTTTTAATGTCAAACTTCTTTTTTAACTGTGAAATTGTATTCATATTATTTTTCTGTGAAGTTTGTTGTATTGAAATCAAAATTCTAACGAGTAATTTTTGAACTATTTAATTAAAGTATTAAGGATAATGATCTCTTAGACACATATTTTAGTTACAAATGTATTACATGATTATTATAAATCTATGATAATACTTACAGCTAACACCTTATTAATTCACAGTATTGTAAAATATAATCATGTACATTCATATGAACATTTTGACTAAATATTTCTGATTAAAGCTTAAATGTGTAGATTTATAATAATTACGTTGTGCGTTTTTAAATGTGTCCAAGAGGCTATTATTCTTAATACTGAAATTTGAACAATTCAAAAACTATTGGTTTAAATTTTAATTTCAATACAACATAATTCACAAAAATATGATCATACTTAAATTCTGCAGTTATAATAAAGAGTTATTATTTGGAAAAAAGTTTGTGTCACCATAGGATGTCCTTTTAGAAACATGAAAAATAAAAGTTATTAAAAACACAGATTTTAGTTACTTAAATATTCAAAAAAAAAAAAAAAAAAAAATTACAAATTTTTGAACTTTTATAGTGAAAAAGTGGGTGAACATGCTAAATGGACCACTCTGTATAACTCTCAAGGAGGTTGAAAGTTATACAGACTCTCCCTTGAATCCGCCACTGGGAACTTGCATAGTGTATAATATGTACACAGTATATGTATAATTATTTTCTGGGGTTATACATTTTTCCTTGGGGGGATAGTCTTCTCCAATCACCCCCTGAAATAAACACTGATTAGGTGTTTTACAAATCCCATAGATAATACTAGTCATTTACCTAAACAAAAAAAATAAATTATATAAATGTACCTACTACACAGGAGCTGTAAACAAAATTCAATATGTCATACAGAATTAGAAATAACTCAAAACAGACAAAAATACGACAATAATGGTGACAACGAAAAATTATTTTACTACCCATAGAAATACAGATTATTGTTTCATGAGCTCTCAAAATATGTATTCATATTATATACTTTAAGCAATTGCCAAAATTAATATTAATATTGTAACAAAACAAGTACTTAAATAACAAAAATTATTTTAAAGTTGCCTTGTAATTTAAAATACACTCAATATTTTCTTTTTTTGGTGAAAAATTGTGTAGGTACTAGTTAACTCATATACAGGGCGATTCATTAAGTATGCTCACCCCATTCTTGGCCGTAAAAATTGAAACACTTTGAATTTTATTTTTTTGGAATGTTCAACTCGCTATAAAAACTATATTTTCTATAACTTTTTTTATATCACTTTAAGGATATCTAGTAGTGATGCCATTTTTTTTTTAAATGTTACCTCCTTATTTTAACAACGGAATTTTATAGGCGATTTTTATGTGAATTTTGATTTCAATATATCAAAATTCACATAAAAGTAGAACGAGTAGTTAATATTTTACTATAATTGCGAATCAATTAAGTGTTAGTAGGTAAAATCATAAATTCATAATAATTACGTAATACATTGGTAATTAAAATATATGTCCAAGACATATACCTACCTACCTACCTAAATTTGAATAATTCAAAAACTATTATTCTGTTATTATTCATATTATTATTCCATGAGTAATAATCGTGAAAATGTCAGCAAAACCTCATCATAGACGAATTTTGGATAAAATGTAAGTAGTTAACAATTGCTAAACTTATCTACTCATTTAATGCAAAACTGACAATTATTGTTGTATACAGTTAACTGAATCTTCACTCAGAATTGTTTTATTGAAGAAATTATTCATTATTCCTTTGGAATTCAACACATCTATCAAGACTATTCCACTTGAGGACCAAATAATACCCAGAGTGTACCCCCTTTTTTTTTAAAAAATGGGCCAATTTTCTTATAGAAGAGAATTGGTAAATTTTAATTTTTGTTTATTCAGTTAGACATAAATATAATAAATAGATTAAACAAATATGATTTTTCTAGGTCTAGAATTTCCATTGTTTAAAAAGAGAAGAGTTTAACATTATGATCATCTTCTGAATACTATAATGTGGGTAAATACTTATTATTTAAATAGGTATTTTCGTGTTGTTAAGATAGGTGCATATTTCGTTAAAATTTTACGTAAAAATCAACAATAAAAATAAGGCCGGGCTAAGTAGACACTATTATCCTAAACCATTATAACTCAATGTTAAAAAATATTTGTAAAATTACCTTTGAGATTCACTTGTTTCCAATGAAGATGCATTAGCTTTTAATGTCGATTGTGCCATGGTTTACAAAACATTCACTATATTTAAAACATTTAGTACACAAACAAATATACAATAATTGTCTAAGATCTAAATAATATTTACATTTTTATTTTTTAATACGAGCTACATAATTCTATTTGAAAAATTGTAATTTAAAATTCTTCAATAATTACTTATCACACGCGTCCTACTATGATAACGTAACGGTACATTGCAGAATGTCAACGTCGTCAACAACAACAACAACATTAATTGACTCGCCTTAGCTGTAGATAGATGGCGCTTCAAAATAGTACTTCGTGAATTCGAATGGATGATGGTATCTAGATGGACTAATTAGTTATTTGGCAACTTTGTTTCACATTATAGATATTTTATGACACTATAGATATTTTATGTAAGATATAAATATTTTTCAATCCTTAAACCTCATTAAACATTTACCTAACTTTAAATTTAGTAAAAACAAATTTTATCATTAGATTTCAGATATGTTTCCTTTCTCATAATTAATTGTTATTATGATATACTGTATTTGCATACAAAATTACAGTTGTAATTTCAATTAATCAATAAAAATCATTTTTAGGTAGAACTTGCAGGGTGTGCAAATGCATACTCTGCACACCCCGTAGCCACGCTTATGATAATAGTCGTCATTTTCAACACACCCACCAAGAGTATCTGACCGAAGAGCGAAAAAAATTTGTGGTGTGAAGTATGTCTGGCTTTTTTGTATATGCTTTACTTTATTTTACTTTTGTTTTGTCTAAGAAATAATAAAAAGGAGAAAATAATGAATGAGAAAAAAAATTGTTAGAAAAATGTCCAAAATTGTATTTTCATATTTTCAAAATTTTTTGCACCAAAATGTTTCTCATATTATTGTCTATCTATGTTTAAATTTTCATGAAGTTTGGATCAAAAAAAGATGGTTTCCGAGTTTTCTTTTGTCAAATTTTAAGTAGTCCCCCCCCCAAAAAATTGAAGAATTGAGAAATTCAAAAAATAACCTTTTTAAAGTACCATCTAGAGGCAAATTCGGTTTCAAAAAGTTGCTGATCAAGACTTTCGGACAATTATTTCTATAAAATAAAGTGTACTTATATAGAAAAAAATAAAATAAAAATAAAAAAATAAACATAATTGTAAAAACACTATTACAAAAACATTATTATAACATTTATTTAAATTTATAAAAAAAATTATCAACTACTCTATCTTAGCCGAAAATAGCTAGATAAAAAAAATGGGTGCATTTTATGTTTTATTTAGTGTCTCGCCGCCGCTCCCTCCCTTCTGACATTTCTAGCTAGCCTTTGGCCATAAGATATTTCAAAATAATACCTATTTCCAGTAATGTTAATAACTTGATAATATAATGCGTTTATCACATCATTACTGCAACTTAAAGACGGACAACACGTGCGACGAAGACTGGGCCAGCGCGGCGGCGTCATGGAAACGGCACCATAGAGGGTGACGATGCCGCAGACTAGGAAACGAATCCACTTGTATTTTAACCGGTGGAGGATACGTATTAGCACAATTAAGAAAAAATATTTGGGGGGGGGGGCTAAAGTGATTATTTATCGATTTAGCCCTCGCAAGTACATTAATCTTAAGCAATTTTCAAAATATCTGGGGGGCTATGAGTGGTTTTGAGGGAGCTTAGCCCCCCTCTAAGCCCCTACCTAGTTGCGCCTATGAGGATACGGAAGCAGCGTTCCAGTAACTTCCCGGGCACCATTGATCGTGACCAAGTGATGGATCGTGTCTGGGACGAAGAAAATACGCGCACCCGGCATGCCAAACCGAGGATTTGGCACGTCACCGCCGCGGCTGTATACTAGTTGCGGACAAATTCCAAAAGCAATTATTTGGGATATAACAGTTGCGGACACGGGTTAAAAAGGCAATATAAGAATTGCGGACACGTCGAGACAACTCTCGGCTTGCTGTGCAACATGGGGTCATTTCGGCTTAATAATCGACCTTTACTGTGCAATGTGAGGACATTTCGATAATAAATTGCCAAAATTTGTTAATTGAGCGTCACTTCACTCCGTAGCACCGTTATTCGCTCACTTCGCAAAACTCTCCTAGCGCTTTGTTCGCTCTCAATTTAAATAGATAACAATAATTTTCGGCTTGCTGTGCAACGTAGGGACATTTCGGTAATGAAACGTCAAAATTTGTTGGCCGTCGCGATAGCATCGGCACAATCATCTTAATGCCGATAAAGATTGTTTCTGATCAAATATACGTCTGCAATTCGTATATTATCATTTTATCGCGTGTCCGCAATTCGTATATTGCCTTTTTGACCCGTGTCCGCAAATCACATGGTTTTACATGACTTTGTCCCGCAACTAGGAAACTCCGACCGCCGCCCCGATCTGACGGACTTGTTGTGTCTGGCGTAGTCCACTTATCACTGTACTGTCACCTGAAAAAAACGTGTCGCCGAAGTGGTGCCGGACGCTGTCAGATCCAGTCAACCCGACCGTTATACGGACCACATGCGACCGCCATAAGCGATTCAATTTTTTTTACATTTTAAACTCCGTAGTCCGTACTAGTTCCGACTACTTCAGAGGTTCCCAACCTTTTTTGACTCACGGCACCCCATATATTTAAAAAAATTTCTGAGGCACCCTAAACTCTATACTCTATATTAATATATCGTGTATTTATATTTATAATTTGTAACTTTGTTTTTTCTTTAGCTAAGTATAACCAAATATGGCAAAATAGTATATACCTACATATTATATTATATTTTACTAAACAAATTAATACATTTTACGTTAATCCTACATTTTACATTATGAGTGAAGCGAAGAAGCTAGTATTTTTACAATTTTGTTTATTATTATTATTTTTTTTATGTGTACACGTTTTCGTATAGAAATACTTGTCCAAAAGATTCGACCAGCAACTTTTTGAATCACGATCTGCTTCTAGATGGTACTTTTAAGAGGTATTTTTTCGAAATTCTCAATTGTATATAAAACCAGTATGTAAATTAAAATAGATAGAACATTACAGTATTACTACAAATTATAAAAAAATAAAACACACTAAGTTTTATATAATCTATGTTACTATACACATATATTATATTTTTCATAAAATTAATTTTTTTTTAAAAATTATAATTCAAACATGTTAGTAGCACTTTTGTTTAAGTTCACGGCACCCTAGAGTGCCGCGTCACTTCGGTTGGGAATCACTGGACTACTTACTTCAAATAAACATTTTTTATGTATAAGCAGAAGCTCATAATGCGCTTTTCTCAGTTGTTCTTTTTTATCGAGTCAATTAGAGTGTGAGTTGATTTTCTAAATCGGTAACAGGATGTTTTTTCGGATGACTGCTGAGAAAATAAAATATAATTTTTAATGCAGTTATAGAATTTATTAGTAGTATGGACGAGTGTTTTAGAGTGACATTTTGACGTTTAAAATTTTACATTTTAAAATTGTACGTATGCGTTAAAATCAAAATGAACAAAAATTCTACGTTTTGTCCGAAATCAATTAATTTTATTTTAAATTTGTGCCCTCAGCATTATATTTGGAGTTACAAGTGCGACCCCTTGTGACCTCCCAATGACGCCACTGACCTGACGTGAGGTAACTTTGATACTCCCCTTTTAGATTTTGAGCTAAACGAAGAAGCTAGTGTTTTTAAAATGATGTTTCTTTTTTCTTTTTCTTTTTTTTAATATGAATATTTTCGTATCGAAATACATATCCAAAAGTTTCGACTATCAACTTATTGAAATTTGATTTACCTCTAGATGATACATTAAAGAAGTCATTTTTCGAAATTCTTAATTGTTTTCTCAAAATTTTGGGAAAAACTACCCAACAAATGACAAAAGAGATTTCGAAACTATCTATTATTTTAATCCAAACTTTATGAAAATATAAACATAAATAAATAATAATATGAAAATATTTTGGCGCAAGAAAATTTTTTTCTCATTAATTTTATTTTCTTTTTCTTTATTTATTGGATAAAAAAAAGTAAATTAAATTAAAATAAAGTACAGTAATTCAAATCAAAGCAAAGTATATACAAGAAAGCATATCATGTTTTTTTTTCTTACGACAATTTTAATTATTCGTATTGTATTAGATAAAAAGGATGAGACTAATGGAAAGGGGTTTTAGGCTCCAAGTAAGGCGCTTTTTATAATGAATAGAAAGGAGAATAGATATAGGCGCAACTAGGTGGGTGCTTAGGGAGCTAAACCCCCTCAAAACAACTCATAGCCCCCCCCAGACTTTCTGAAAATTGCTTACCTAAGGTTAATGTTTTTTAAGGAGGCAAAATCAATAAATAAACATTTTATCCCCTCCAGATGTTTAATCCTAATTGAGTTAATGAGAATAGGTCATGAAAAGGGGAGTAAAGCATGGGTACAAAATACGGGATGTTAGATAATTTCTTCTTGTTCTTACTTTAATATAGTAAAATAGTACTTACAGTATATTATAGTATATATTATGTTGTATAATGTAACGTAAATGTAATACTTACCTCAGTCTAGTCGAAGTTGAAGTGCGATGTCGGGCGTGGGAATGTTTTTAAAATTATACTTTAATTACTTAAATTTTTCATTTATATCTTATGAGGTGTATGTCTTTTATATTTATGATATTGTTAATAGGTCTAATAGACATAGATTTGTTTTGATTTAATGTATTCTTGAATATTCTTTCTTGATAAATTAACATGAATCATACCCTCAATAAAATTATCCAAGCTACGCTTCTGCTTATGTAAGACAATTTTACTTCAAAATTGTAATGTTTAATACAATAAAAAAAATAAATAAAAAATATTTTTTACTCTGTCAGTTTTATTTTACTATAACTATTAACTGAGATTTGGAAAAAAAAAATGATGAGAAATAAATTAAATAATAAAAATAAAAATTACTTGTTACAAATTTTCTTTCTCTAAAATAGATTTCATATTACCATCTATCAATATTTAAATATTTGTAAATTTAGGATTAAAAAAAAAGTTTTGAGGGCTATTTTTCAAATTTTTGGTAATTTTTCCAAATTTTGGAAAATATTTCGAGAATTACAAAAAATGATATTTAGATCAGGGGTACGGGTGGCCAACCTGTGGTTTGTGTACCATTTGTGGCACATTAGATATTTCTAATATTTCTAAATTATATACTAGCGTCTCCTTACATTAAATACACAATTTTAAAAATCTTTTTTAACAGTAATCTTATTTATTAAAGAGCAAAAAAAAGTTGATGTTTCATGGATCATCTCTATTTTTATTTGCTTAACGGTTTAATCCAGGGGTTCCTAACCCGTGGTATGCGGAAAGCTTGTTTACGGTACGCGAAGAAATTTTTGATTAGATTTTTTTTTTTTATAAATATCAAACAATAAAAAAAAAATAAATAAATAAAAAGCCGGGCATATTTCGCACGATGAGTGTTCTTTGCACGACGGGTGGGATTCTCTTGACGGGTGTATTGAATTTTAAAGAAACGATAAATCATTTCTTCAGTAAAACGATTCTGAACGAAGGAAGTTTATAATATAAGAAAAAAAAAATGCGAAAATTCGG
>JAIPRM010001748.1:4335-35258 GCA_025469315.1 Stegophylla sp. TES_Ste_2020
CTGAAAAAAGATACAAAAGAAAAATCTCCAGACGAATCATCTGTCGTTTTGAAACGACCCAGAAAGAAAGTAGATACGCCTAAAGAAGAAGAACAACCCCAAGAAGAAGTTTTTACAGTAAAAGAAACTCCTAAAGAACCCGAGGAAATAAAAGAAATTACAGAGACTGTGGAAATTAAAGCTAAACCTAAACGAAAGCCATCTATTAAGACAGAAGAAGCTGCAGATGAAATCACGATAGAACAGGAAGAAATTGTAGTTGAAGAGCAACCAACTGAGGAGATTGAAGTTCAAATAAAACCAAAGAGGAAACCCTCACTGAAAAAAGATACAAAAGAAAAATCTCCAGACGAATCATCTGTCGTTTTGAAACGACCCAAAAAGAAAGTAGATACGCCTAAAGAAGAAGAACAACCCCAAGAAGAAGTTTTTACAGTAAAAGAAACTCCTAAGGAACCCGAGGAAATTAAAGAAATTACTGAAACTGTCGAAGTTAAAGCTAAACCTAAGCGGAAACCATCTATTAAGACAGAAGAAGCAGCAGATGAAATCACGATAGAACAGGAAGAAATTGTAGTAAAGGATGAAAAGAAACCAACTGAGGAGATTGAACTTCAGATAAAACCAAAGAGGAAACCCTCACTAAAAAAAGATACAAAAGAAAAATCTCCAGACGAATCTTCTGTCGTTTTGAAACGACCCAGAAAGAAAGTAGATACGCCTAAAGAAGAAGAACAACTCCAAGAAGAAGTTTTTACAGTAAAAGAAATTCCTAAGGCACCCGAGGAAATAAAAGAAATTACTGAAACTGTCGAAGTTAAAGCTAAACCTAAACGGAAGCCATCATTTAAGATGGAAGAAGCAGCAGATGAAATCATGATAGAACAGGAAGAAATTGTAGAAAAGGTTGAAGAACAACCAACTGAGGACGTTGAAGTTCATCTGAAATCAAAGAGGAAATCGTCACTGAAAAAAAATATAAAAGATCATTCATCTGAAGAGACCTCTGTTACTTTTAAACGACCCATAAAGAAAGAGGAAATTTTTCAAGATTTTGATGGGCAAGAAGTAATATCTACTCTAAAAGAAACACCTACTGAAGATGTTTCTGAGACTGTGGAGATTAAAATGAAACCTAAACGTAAATTATCATACAATGTGGATGAAGGAACTGAAGAATTATTTAAAATTGACTTGAAACCCAAAAAGGACACACAGGATATAGTTATTTGTGAAGAAGAATCATTGGATATTAAAATCAAGCGAAAACCATCAATACAATCATTCAGTCAAGGTTTGTTTTTTACCGTATAATAGATGTTATTGCACAGTATTTGCAATATTCTATGTGAATTTGAGATTAAATTTAATTGTATTATTAATATTTAATAATTATTGTGATTCAGATGGAGCTGAACTTAAAATCATTCAAGAAAAAGATGTTTTTTCCAAGGGTACTGATATGTTTACTATAGCTTTTGCTATTATTATCATCTGTACTATTCGCTTGTTACGCTATTTTAATATTTTTTAATATAATATATATCACCCTACTTAAAATAAACATGATAACTGGACTGTTTCAGATGAATATACATTACACGGAGACAGTCATGATGGTGAAGTTATGTTTGCAATACGTTCATATATTGCCGAAAATGAAGACGCTTTAGACTTAGTTGAGGGAGAAAAAGTTTATGTGATTGGTAATGTTTTTGAGTCAATTAAGTTTTTCAAAAACAAAAATGAAAACATAAAATATTTTTAGAAAGTAACAACCAGGAGTGGTGGTATGTGAAAAAACACTTAACAGAAGAAAAAGGATGGGTCCCGTCGATCTATTTGAGGGACGAAACCAGTTACATGCGATACGTACAGAAGAAATTGCACGAGAAAATCGATAAACTGCCGATTTTCCAAAGTAAGTACACGGAATAATGTTGAATTTGTTTTAGATTTGATTTGTATAAAAATTATTTCATGACGATAAAATAAATGTGTTCAGGACACGTTTCGAACGAAAAACCATCAGCTCCGCGATTCGTCGAGAAACTCCAACCGAAACACGTGCCCGATGGGGGTACAGTTCAATTCCAATGTCACGTGGAAGGAAATCCTAGACCTCAGATCACGTGGTTTAGACAAACCGCAATAATAAAACCGTCACAAGACTTCCAAGTGAGTTTTCCGATTGATAAATAGGACCGTTAAGAAATGCTTGAAAAAATGCATTTTCCATACTAAAATGATTTGTTACGTCTAGATATTCTATGACGAAGACAACGTGGCGACATTGATCATCAGAGAAATTTTCCCAGAAGACGCAGGAACGTTTACGTGCGTCGCCAAGAACGTAGCTGGATTCGCCTCTAGCACTACGGAACTGACAGTCGAAGCGCCGTTGTCGGACCACGGATCTGACATTACCGGACTTTCCAGGAAAAGCATGTCTAGGTAATACTTACTTTTGGCAACATCCGTTATGGCACTTTAATATTGTAGTTTTCAACAGTAACAGCTGTTGATCATACATAATGTTTAATTTAAATATTTCCTAGAATTACAAAATATTTATTTGGTACAGTCCAATAACATAGTAATTATACATAATATGTATTATACAACTCATTTACAAAATACAGTAACATAATATAGAAAAAATTTAAATACAAGCAAAAGTCAAACGGTAAATGGTATAAAGAGAAAAAAGAAAAAACAGAACGTGAAGATAAATTAAATAAATAGAAAAATGAAGACAAAGTAAAAAGCTAAAGAAATATAATATTATTATTATTTCCACATCTTAACAATACATTAATAGGTGAAAATAACATACATTTAAATGAAGAAGGTGATATATAAAATAAATCTGAATCCTTAACATTATATTTACATATTTTAAAATTATTGAGTCATCAGTTTGATTATTTAATAACTTACTTAAAAAAGGAACATACGAGTAATTTCTTCTATCTTGTAAACTTGTAAAAAATTAAGATTTAAAAAACATAAAATATTATTATGTCCAAAATGAGGAACCCTATCAATACCACATTTAAAACTAATAAATCTAAGTACTCTGTTTTGAACAGCTTTAATCAAGTTGTTAACACAAATATTATTAGTATCCCATATAAGTGTATTGTATTCCAACTGAGAGCTGATAAGAGAAATATACAAGGATTTAAGAGTAGACGGATCCTTAAATCCAGAAAAATTACACATTACTAGACAAAACATAGAGAGAGCTTTGTTTTTAATGGAATTAATATGAAAATCAAATAGCAATTTTGAATAAAAAAAAAATCCCAATATCTTTAACCAAAGAGCTATGAAGTAATAAATTGTTGAAGATATGGTAATTAAAAAGTTTTCTTTTTTTTTTTTGAAAATGAAATAGACTGACATTTATCTATGTTTAGTGACATTGAGGAATTAAAACATTTTTAAATAAAGGAGATAATTTTCTATTTATGATTTTAGATAGTATTTTAGGAAGAATAGAGATTGAACAATAATTCTGAGCTAAAGAACCTGGGTGTGTTGAAAATGACGACAATTATTATTCTTTATA
Organism: Stegophylla sp. TES_Ste_2020; assembly: GCA_025469315.1. Lineage (NCBI taxonomy): Eukaryota > Metazoa > Arthropoda > Insecta > Hemiptera > Aphididae > Stegophylla > Stegophylla sp. TES_Ste_2020. The sequence goes on from JAIPRM010001748.1 coordinate 7,910, forward strand.
TTATTAACTTCCTTCGTTCAGAATCGTCTTATTGAAGAAATAATTTATCGTTTCTTTAATATTCTACACATCCACTAAGAGTATTTGACCCGAAGAGCGAAGAATATCCGTGGTGCAAAGTATGTCCGGCTCTCTTGTCTACACTTCACTATATTTATGTTTATTTTTTTTAATTCCAATTACATTTATTTGATTACAAATTATAAAATATTATACAAGGAACTCTAATAGGCATAAATAACAACGATAATATAAATGGAGTTTCTACAGATGAATTGAGTTATAAATCAAGTTACCGGTAAAAATATTTTTTCAAAGCTCTTAAAATACTGAGGACTTTTTGAAGGGGATTTGGTCTCCTCTTTTGGTAATTTTTTTACGAGTATAATATTATGTTTATAGGCTTTATACTTTATACATAAATTAAAAGTAAAAATACCCACTAAAATTTATAAATGTCCTATTTATACAGACTGCGGATTGGCGGTTCATAAATATAAAGTAAAATAACTAAAATTAACGGCCTAATTAACGCTAATTATAGTATAGTGATTATAGTACTAATTATAGATCTAAATACAAATTTTACTACTTCGTGAATATATAAATCAAATAGGTACAATTTAACTTGTTTTCTTTATTTTCAATATTTTCCATTTAAAAAGATAGTAGGTATAAAGTTTAATAATAATAATGGAACATTTTGCAGCTACCAGATATTTGAATATATAATCACAATGAATACACGAGTAATAAAATTTATGAATACAAAGATAGAACTTATACGAATATTGAATGTGTACTTTTACTGATACACAGTAGGTGATACTTGCTTAAAAGATTCATCACCATCATAAATAGATAGTAATGATTCTTCTCTTTTCTCCTCCTAAAGTACAGAACATTCTTCAGCCATAATAACCTAAAACCAAGAAATTTAAAGTGTGTTCTTCACGGATCAAAAATATTTCTTATAGATACTAACGTTAAAATGTACTAAAGTAAATACTTGGGGTAACTTCACTACATTTGTGCACACAATTGATTGTGTTGATAGATTATAAATTTTATAGATTATAAATTAAATTAAATAATATTTAAAAATTATTTTTGGATTCGTGATAGACTAAAAAACTCAAATGTATAAAACGACAATCAACAAAATACAATCTTTATTTGTAAATGAATAAATTTTATACTGAACAGCAAATGATAATAACTTAAATCATAATATTATGTACATGGTGGATAAATAATGAATATTGAATACGTCCACCTTCCATATAAAAATAATTTGATATCAACATTATAAGATCGTGATTAGAACTTATCAATGGTGGCCAAATTCGACTTTTTCTGTGATTCGACCATAGACATATTATAATACAATAATTGGATAGCCAACTTCAGTGCAAAGTTGATGCAAAGACCGCTATATGACTAAACGGCAATGTTTATAATTCTAAATGATAACAATTATTGATAAGACTAAAATCGAGCTACTAATATTACTTTTTTTGTCATCTTTTTTTTAATTCTTAAACTTAAGTGTTATACTTACAATTTGCATATTATGCAGAATGAACTGCCAAACTTAGCTTCCTTTTAACCTATATAGTTAAGTGTATACATATTATTGGCTGGAAATGAAACAAACCGTAATAATACAAGGAGACTTTAAATGTTGGTAGAAGTTACTGTTAGGCTTGAAATAAATAAACAAATATATAATATATAAATAAATATATTTCCATAAATATACAACAAATAATAAACAAATGAAAATCAAATAACACAATTTACACAAATCAGAAAATTTATAATTGTAAATAATTGAACTAAATAGAATAGATTTTGTAAGTTTATGACGTTTACTCATTGTATTTATTTGTTCTGAATAGTTTTCGAGAAAGAATTGAAACGTATTTTAAGATATTTTTTGGTTATAACAGTTATTAATACTAATTTATGAGGCATTTCTAAAACAGATACATTTTTACAGTTTAAATGAGGAAATATATTTTGATTTAAACTAAATACATACACGGATACAATGGTTAAATTTCATGCACCCATGAACGGAACAAGAATAAACCATTTTATACAACAATTGTATTATTAATTAAAAAGACAACAATGAAAAAGAAAAAAATTAACTTATTTATCACTAATATTTGTACTTATTGTCCTATTATGATATTCAGAATTCATAATTTTAGTTTTCACAAATCAGCACCCACCAAACGGTTTATTTTATCATTTCATCAAAATAGAGTTATTACATAAAAATGTAAACATTGCCGTTTAGGCAAATGGCGGCTGCCGCATCAGAATTAATATGTATAGAGACGGAGGTGTGTATTCGGTTATATAGTTATTATGTACCTATATGAATTCGACCACTTGAACTCCATTGAACAATAGTGGTTATCATACTTTATCAATCGATTCTACCATGGAGCCAATCTACCTCAGACACCTTAGACCAAAAATTAAAAAAAACAATTTTTCTAGTAGAGAGAGAGACGCACAAATTGTAAAAACAGTCGCACATATTTACACTAATGGCACAGTGGCACACTAAAGTTTAGCAAAAAGAAAAATTGAAAATTTTGATTTTTTTCCAGTAGGAAATTTTGAAGCACTTTAAAAAAAATTTTTTTTGGAATTTTGGTTAAATCGATATTGCACTAATTTTGAAAATAGTCTCACAAATTCACACTAATTAAATATGAAAAAAAATTTCAAAATTTGCATTTGGGGGGGCTGAGGAAATGCACGTCCTTATCATAAATGCTTATATTAGTGTATTATTATTTATGAAGTCAACATGTTTAGTTAGTATCAGTGTTCGTATATTAGACAGGTTATCTCATAACCAGGGTTGGGTTATTACATGTATAAAAGGTTTTATTCGTAATACGTATAATACATACGTATAATATAGGTACATTAAAAACGTATACAACGTATAAAACCTAAATTTAATGAGTTATCGCGTAAAATATTCAATTTATAATTTTTTGACCATAGAAGTGTCACACAGATTAGTGATAATACATTTTTCTCGTGAGTTGAATTCACGCATTAAGATACATTTTAGATTCTGAACGAAGTGAAGAAGCTAGTGTTTTTACAATAATGTTTATTTTTATTTATTTTTTTTGTCTGTGTACAACTTTTCGTATAGAAATACTTGTCCAAAAGTTTTGATCAATAACTTTTTGAAACCCGATTCGCCTCTAGATTGTACTTTAGAGAGGTCATTTTTTTAATTTCTCAATTCTTCAATATTTTTTTTGGAAAAAACTACCCAAAATTTGACAAAAACGACTTGAAAACTTGAAAACCATCATTTTTTGATCAAAATTTTATGAAAATTTAAACATAGATAGAAAATCCTATAAAAAAGATTTTAGCGCAAGAAAATTTTGAAAATGTGAAAAAAAATTTTGGACATTTTTTTTTCTTATATTATTAACTTTGTTCAGAATCGTTTTACTGAAGAAATGATTTATCGTTTCTTTAAAATATAATACGCCCGTCAAGAGAATACCACCCGTCGTGCGAAGTACACCCATCGTGCGAAGTATGTCCGGCTTTTTATTAATTATATCTTTAAAACTGTTGAACAAAATATAAATTTAAAAAAAAATGTATTAACACTATAGGAACAATTACAAAAATAATTACAATTTACAATACACACATTTTAGTATTCATCTGTCATCAGTTCCATAATAATAATTAAATTCAAACAATTTTAAATTTTAATGCATGATAATTGAAATATAAATTAACTGTATTAGGTAGTAAATTAATTAATTAATTACTAATAAAGTTCATTTATACTTCAATTATTATTCAATATTCATGCATTACAATTAAACATTTCTTTAATTTAATAATTATTATTGAACTGATGAATACTAAAATGTGTGTATTATTATTTATTGCATTAATAGTTAGTACATATATTTTTTTAATTTGTAATTTTTATATTTTTTTCAGTTGTTTTAAAGTTATAAATTGTAATTAATAAAAGTGCCAATTACTAATGTAGTTCATTTATATATTTATATATGAAGATATTTGGGACTAATTTGTATTTAATTTTAAATATATATATAATATCAATATTCATAAAAATATTTTTAGTTATTTGTACACACAAATTTTTCAAGAAGTATTATACGTGTGAAACTAAACGTACGTATAATACATAAGTATAATACAGTATAATACACACGTATTGATCGTGATATCATCCGTAAGAGACTTCATGGCGCCATATGTTACCCGCAATATAATATTGTCTATGCTTTAATTAGTTTGATTTTATTTTGAAATGCGCCGGCATCCGAATCGCGTCCAACAATGATATATTTTATCCGAATTGCGTTATTCGTAATTTTCTCTTTTTGAGATGCGAGAACCGCGAGTTCTCGATAACGGGGTTCCGACTGTCCGACTGTCCGACTCGCTAATATTAACTAATGGCGTTAAAATCTGACACGCGCTCTCTCGAATTTTCACCAGGGAATCGTCGTTGGCCGACATCCTGGAAGGAATACCGCCCACGTTTTCGCGCAAGCCCAAAGCCACGTGCGCGCCCGAGCACGCGGACGTGGCGCTCGAGTGCCGCCTGGTGGCCGTGCCCGAACCGGACATATTCTGGCACTACAACGGCGCGGAGATCTCCGCCGGCACGGATTCCGTCGAGGTGGACACGCACTCGGACATGCACTTCTACGTGAGCGCCGTGAAAATCGGCGACGTGAAAAAGGCGCATGAGGGCGTGTACTCGGTGACCGCGCGGAACCGGGAGGGCGAGGCGAAAATGGATCTGGTGCTGAAGGTGGTGACGGGGCTGCCGGAGAAACCGGAGATACTGGAACCGCTGTACGACATCACCGTAAACGAGGGCGAGACCGCGGTGTTGAGCGCGCAGATCAGCGGAGAGCCGCGGCCGACGGTGGAGTGGCAGAAGAACGGCAAGAAAATGGCCGGCGCCAAACGGACGACGGTGACGAAGGACGGCGTCCATTCGCTGGCCATCGACAAGCCGGGTCCGCGCGATTCCGCCAAATACACCGTGATCGCCACCAACAAGTTGGGCACCGCGCAAACCACGTGTTTCCTGGCGGTCGAAGGTGAGCAATTATTATTGTTCGAAAATAATATCACTTTTGAAAATACAAATATTCGTAATTTCAACCCGAAAAATCGACAGTCATAAAATATTCAAGTTGTAAAGATCACCTGTAAAATCTATAAAATGTAAAAGTTTAAAAAAGAATAACAATAATATAATAGGTATCTGCCACATAGTAGTTCAGTGTTGGGGTGGAAATAAAATTCCATAAATTGGTTTATACATTGATTACAGAAATAGTATTGCAAAGCCCATTTAAAACGTTTTTATAACGTTATGATTTTAACTATAGGGATGGGTCGAACATTAATTTTGTCGAACTCGAACTACCATTTTTTCTCGAACTGTTCGAACTCGAGTCTGAATTTTATTCGAACTTTTAAAAAATTAAATCATTTGAGAATCTATCCATAACTAATTTGAAAATGAAAAATATAATAGTAGAAAACATTTAAGTTAATGTTTAAAAGTTATATGTTTTAAATGTTTTAATACTTTTAAGTTTCAATTGTTAAACTTTTAAATCAATATTTTAAAAACAAGTAAAAGTAAAAATTTCAGAAAAAAAAATTTGCCTATTAAGCCGTTAATAACATATACTTAACTCGAACTATTCGAACTGTTCGAGATGTTCGAGTTTGAATTCCAACTGACTTTTCTCTGGAACTTCGAACTGTTCGAATTTCTTGAAGTTCGATGTGTTCGAGGGTTCGAAGAGTTCGAGAACCCATCCCTAATTTTAACGTTAAACGATTCGAAAAACAATTGAAATTGATAAGTAACAGAAAACGTAACAGTATAGATATATCTATTAAGCTCTGATATGATGAAGGAGTTTTGTTAACTTATAAAAATTATATAGTTACCTTCAATAATACCCTCATTATTCGCAGAGTTTTTTTAAGTTTCTAAAAAAATATCATATTTATCGAAAATTAAATTTTTCATTATTTTTTAAAGGTGATCTGTAAGTATTTTGAACGATACATCGTGAAAACTTTTGAGAGAATTAATTTTACTAATTTCAATCGTTTTACAGAACTTCCCGGTCCACAAGCGCCGTTGTTCATCGAACGTTTCCAAGAACAAACCGTCAAGGAGCACGGAACCATCACACTTATGGCCAAGGTGACCGGAAACCCGGTTCCTACCGTCTCTTGGTTCAGGAACAACAAACCGCTACTAGCTTCATCTAAAAAGAAGGAAGTATTTGACGGAGAGAATATTGTTTTGGAAATCGCGAAAGCCGACAGCGAAGAAGATGCCGGTGATTATAAATGCGTGGCGTCGAACGCGTTTGGAACCGCCACGCACGGTGCAAGGGTGTCCGTCGACGTGCCATTGGTGTAAGTGTAAACAGTAAATAATATTAATAAAATCAGTTAGTATAATGTGCCATTAGAAATATTCCCCCAGGAAATAATCCCGGAAACAAGTTATATTTCCGGAATTTAATTAAACCTCTCGGGAATATTCCTTGAGAAAAAAGTTCAATAAATTTCATGAATACGACTGTATTAGTAATAATATGAATAATATGTATTTTATTTCGCAACAATTGGCTGCTCTGCTTTGTTAACCAACATAATATTTATAAGCAACATACTTGATAAAAATTAATTATATAGAAGTCACAGATAATATTAAATATCATGCAAATAATTATAAATAATATTTAAATTAATTACAATTTGTACACTCACGAATAGTATTAGATGAGATAAATACTTATAAAATATATTAAATTTTTTTTTGAATTATCCAAAAGTCCTTTTTTTCTCCGGAAATATTTATGGGAAAAATATATAATATGTATTTTCATTCAAATCAATCACATCTATAAGTAATAAAATATATTTAAACAATATTTTTATAATATTCCCGATAAATGCCTGGTGTTGAAATTATACCGAGGGCATAGGCGAAAATAGGATGAAAAATTTGGGGGGGGGGCTAATATTTTTTATTCATTTTGATAAGTATAGTCGTATAAAATATTTTCTGAAGTATGTAATATGTATGATGTACCTATTTTACTTATTTATCGTACATCTATATAATGAAAATGTATTTAAGGATCAAGGATTATATATCAAAAAAACATTGAAATACAATTCGTATTTCAACATAGGTTAATAAAACATAGGAAAATTTTGTGTTTATTAGTAATTTTACAATATTAATAATTGATTCATATACTCGTAGTATTATACAATATCACTCAATATCATAAAGTAATATTCATTGTTACACCATAAATATTTTTATATATACCTGTTCAAATATCATACATTTGGGAGGGGGGGCTAAAAATACTTTTGGAGGTGCTAAGCCCCCCTAGCCACCCATCTATTTGCGCTAATTCGCACATCAACAGTCTCGGCGATCGCGCTGTTTTGACTCGATAATATTCGTTAAAATATTTATTATACAGGAAATTCACGCGACCGCTCGAGGACTTGGAAGTGGACGAGAAACAATCGATACACTTGGAATGCGAGACGTCACACACGGTGTCCACCAAGTGGCAGTTGAACGGCAAAGAGCTGACCGGCATGGACCATCGGGAATTACACCAAGAGGGACGAGTGCACCGGTTGATCATCAAAAAGTCCAGCGTGCTCGATTCGGGCAAGTACACTTGTATGGTCAAGGACCAGGTCACTTCCAGCACGGTGGTGGTTCACGACGTGAAAGCCGAGTTCGTCAAAAAACTCGAAGACGTCGAGGTGAAAGAAAACGAATGCGCCATTCTGGAGGTGGAGGTCTCTTCGGAGACGGTGAACGTGACGTGGCACAAGGTATGGAAAATCACTGGAGACCAGTGGCGTATCCAGGATATTTTTTTGGGAGGGGCTGAACGGTGACAAATTTTTATACATAGTACTCTTTGAATCAATAATTTTTAGAAATTAGAAGAAATCCAATGAAAATTATGTATTCCCTTCCCACAAACATTTTTTTTTTTTTAACTAGTACCTATGCATCATTATATTCATTATTAAAATATGAAATAATAATTAATATTTTAATTTTAGTCCCCTTGCAAATTTTGACTCTGTGGACTCATCTAGGTACAATAAAATCCAAATAATCAAAATAAGTTTACCTGGTCAAACTCAGATGAATTTATATATTAATTGTCATTGATGATGACATCCTAATTAATCTTAGATAAAGTTTTTATTAGGTTTGATGTTAATAGATTTCGCATATTTTTTTAGGTTGTCCTATTACATTTATTCTTGGATAGAAATTTGTTTTATGATGTCTAAATTCCCAATTTTCAGCATATTAATGCATAATTTAGCATTTTTTTGATTTTATTTTTTTCGGTATAAAGTAGCGAAATAAAAAAATAAAGCTCAATCTAAGTTTGTATATCTGTTATTTGTATTTTAAATAAATTACATAAAAATAATGGCTTGTTTAATGCCGGGAATTCTATACTCGAATATTCTTATTCGTTGATATACATAAAAAGTTCAATTGAGCTAGCCTATTGTAACAACCAAATTTATCTTATAACATTATGCAATTAGAATTTACCAGTAATTGCTATGATTCGAATAATATGATTACTTAGATTTTAAACTTTAGTATAATATTAGTTCAGTTAATTGCCATTTCGTAGTGTACCTACATCGGTTAAATCGTATATTGCACGTGTTGTTGTGTTTTAATCGCCTAAAATAAAAATACTTTAAGTGAAAACCTTTTAATTAGGTAATTTGAATGCATATTTTTCAGTTTTTTTTTTTTTTTTAGCACACAAGTACAGTACGTCATATATATTTATTATATTCATTTTTATTTACTATTACCTAAACATCCTAACCCTATAGTTATTACCATATTTCCGTCATCGGATTATGACAATATATAAAACTTGTTTAGATAATTTAGACACTAAAATTAAAGGTCAACTATTTAATACTGAGCATTATAAATGAAAAATTTTGGGAGGGGCTGCAGCCCCCTTAGTCCCTCCCCCAACTGGATATGCCAGTGCTACAGACCGTGTATTGATTCGCGTTTGACACGAAATTGACGCGTTACAGGACGGAGAGGCGCTCACAGACGGTATGAACAACAAAGTGTTCTTCGAAAAGGACGGACACACACGCAAACTGGTCATTCGAAGCGTATCGGTTCACGACGACGGCGAATACACGTGTTCGTTGGGTGACCAAGAATGCACCGCAGAAATAAACGTTATAGGTACGTGCCTATATATACTCACTACGTTAAAAAAAAAAGTTTATTGAAACACTATAATTGGTGTTAAAATACTCGTTTTCCGAAATATTTTCCCCCTTTTCCAAATTATTCTCATTATTCAAATAATAAATTGTTATTAAAATTTCATTTCAAGCATTTTGTACTGTTTATTTTATCCAGACGATAAAATACATTTAAATATTTATCTACCAAATCTGTGATCTATCAAAATAAATTAAAAACGATACAAAACGATATGTATTCAACTGTAACCGATTTACATTTATTTTCGCAGAACTCGCACCACAAATTATAACGAAACTGAAAGACCAAAAAGTGGCGACCGGTGAACAAGTTTTATTCGAAATCGAACTCACGAAAGGCGATGCCCTGGTGAAGTGGACAAAAGACGGTAAAGAATTGCAACTGAACGACAACGTGAGACTAACGATCGACGGTAAACGACAGAAATTGGAGATAGTTAAAGCTTCGAAAACCGATACTGGCGTTTACGGATGTCAAGTCCACGAACAGACTTGTACGGCGAAATTGACTGTCGAAGGTAAAGTATTATAACAGAAACTGAGCGGACAATTAGATAGATTTGAAAAAAAAATAATGATTCGATATATTATTATTATATGCAAACAGACGACTCGTTTTAATGTAGATAATATTAATTATTTTATTTATTTTTAGAACCGAGAGCCAGTTTTGTTCGAAAATTACCAGACATCACTCTTGCCGTCCAAGGCAGTGATATCAAATTGACAGTAGAACTGTCCAATCCTGATGTACCGATAAAATGGCTAAGGTATATTTCGTTATATAATTATTCACGTAAAACTGGCTAGTAGACGCACATAACCTAACAGTGTGCGTGACGATTTTAGGTCTGGCAAAGTGATCAAGGAATCCGATAAGTATAAGATCATTTCCGAGGGCACCGTTCACACGCTAGTCATTAAAAACCCCACTACAAGTGACGAGGCTGAATACATTTGCACGGCTGTTAACGTGAAAACGTCGACCAAGTTGAAAGTCGAAGGTACGCTATTGCATACAACTGATACCGCAGAGTTATTATGGTTTAAACAATTCATTAACATCATCATGTGTTTATTTATTTTATTTTTTTTATTCGAAGGTTTTAATATAACATTATTTATACACTATAACTATGCAATTTTTATGAACAGTGCCTAAAATAATAATAATAATAAAAAGCCGAACATACTTCGCACCACGGATATTTTTCGCTCTTCGGGATAGATACTCTTCTATCTCGGGTGTGTGGAATTTAAAAAAAAACGATAAATAATAATTTCTTCAATAAGACGATTCTGAACGAGAGAAGTTAATAATATAAAGAACAATATAATAGTCGTCATTTCCAACACACTCGCCAAGAGTATCTGACCCAGAGAGTGAAAAATATTCGTGGTGCAAAGTATGTCCGGCTTTCTTGTTCATACTTTGCTTTGCTTTGCTTTACTTTACTTTTTTTTATCCCATAAATAAAGGAAAAAATACTTAATGAAAAAAAAAAAAAAAATGTAAGAAAAATGTCTAAATTTTTTTTTCACATTTTCAAAATTTTCTTGCGCCAAAATGTTTCTTATATAATTGTCTATCTATGTTTAAATTTTCATAAAGTTTGGATCAAAAATTGATGGTTTCCGAGTATTTTTTGTCAAATTTTGGGTGATTTTTCTAAAAAAAAATTTAAGAATTGAGGTTTTTAAAAAATGACCTCTCTAAGTACCAAATAGAGACAAATCCGGTTTCAAAAAGTTGCTGCTCGAAACTTTTAGACAAGTAGATTTATACAAAATAGTGTTCACAGAAAAAAAAGAAGAAAAATAAATAAACATCATTGTAAAAACACAAGCTTCTTCGCTTCGTTCAGAATCTAAAATATAAACTAAATTTTTGAGATTGTAACATATATTAGTTAATGTAAAAATTTAAAGTGGTTGTTTCAAATACACTATAATATATAAAATAATAACTTGGAAGGTGAAAAATATAATTATAATAACTAATAAGCAGATATTAAGCAATAAATGTAATTTTACAATACTAATTACATTTTTATTTACGCGTGTTTTGAGAAACAAATAACACTACCTGATAAAACAATTTTAACATTTTATTCTACATTTTTACATTTTCAGTATTTTGAATTGAAAATAAGTAGTAACAAAAATTAGTTTTGAGGTAAAACCGAGACCGTATCAGCGTCGAGGTGTTGTGTTTAACTCGGAGAGTCTACTTAAATATTATTCTAGATTTGGATTCTGTTTTAATTCATTTTGACTGAACCTGAACTGCTCAATGGTCTAAAACTTATCCTATCTGGCACTAGATCTCTTAAACTAATATAGTTATTAATACAATATCATTGTGAATCTCGGTAATGAATAAGGTTATTAGTTGATTATTATTAATTAAGCATTTATAAATGTATAAAGAAAACATTTTATTGACTTTTCTTTTAAAGCATCTTGTCTAGGCACGTTGAAAACTATACAAAAAAAAAAAAAAACATGTAACATAACAACCCTACTTGTACCTAACCTAACCCGACCAGTAAAATAACGCTTGGCATTGGTTTCGATTATTATTGTTTACAGTCAAGGAAGAACCGCCTAAGATAAATAGCATTGAAAAAGAATATCGACTGAAGACCGGCGAGGATCTGAACGTGAACGTAACGTTTACGTCGACACCACCACCGTCAGTCGAATGGACCATTAACGGCACTGTTCTAGTTAAATCGAACAGAGTAAGTATTGATTTTTTTTTTTTTTTTTTTCAATAAAATTGTTTGATAACTGTTTGGTTTAGGTGTCTTATTCCGTCAGTGAATCGTCTGCCAGTTTGACGATTACGAAAATAGAAGAGAAAGATACGGGCGTTCTGACGATAAAATTGAAAAACATCTACGGCGAAATCAGTGCAGACATGGACATAATCGTCATCAGTAAGTGTCGATATATTGAGTGGTAACTAGTTTAAAAAATTTTGTAATTAGTAACTTTTAACTTAACTCGATTATAAGTATTATTTTTGAAATTAAAGTTATTTCCAAAGAAATATTTACCATTTTTTTTTTTTTTTTTTTATGGTTAATGGCAAAAATACAAAAATTAATTTCTTATTATTTCCCTAAAAATGTGTAACTTATAACTATAGTTCCTCGAATTCATTTAGGTATATTTTTCATTAATTTCCACATAGCTTGGTAATTTTTTTTTTTTTTTTATGAAGAATAATCTAACTTCAACTAGGTAGTTAAAAAAAATCGGTTATAATTGGCCCGACTTTATTGATTTTTCTGACGAATTCAATAATTGCTAAACGATTCGTTAAAATTTCAGAAGTACCGGGCGAACCGGGAGTTCCGGATGTGATCGAAGTGACCGACACTTCGGCTACGCTTCACTGGAAACCCCCGCAGTTCGACGGAAACTCGCCGATCGAAAGCTACGTGGTCGAGTATCACGACAAAGACGAATTCATGGTGTAAGTACGGCAGTCGTTTGCTACGGGTTCGCGCACATTTTTACAACTCGTTTGAGAACAGATTATTTCTTAAGCGGCCACACTTCCCACTTACACAGGCTTAGTACTGTCAGAGAATATTTTCAGTTCATTGGTGTGAACACACGTTACTACGTAATCCATAATATGTAAATGAGTGAAAATTTCAAGTTAGTTAATTCTTCTATAGTTTTTTTGAGGTTACGGCTAAATTACTAAAATCGGTTTCATGAAAATCTCGTTTACGGCACATTTGGCTGTTTCACTAAATTTTTCGACAGTTTTTCCTTGTTTTTGGAAGAAAAAATATTGAGAATTTCGAAAAACCATCTGAATTACTATAGGAATGCAATTTCTAACCTAAACAGGTACTTTATGATTAATGTTTTGATGAAAAAGAAGTGTTTCTATACGAAAAAAATGTGAAATAATGAATATAGACATCATAGTAAAAGCACTAGCTTATTCTAGAATCTAAAATATTTAAAAACCGCCTCTCCTTAAAAATAGAATCAGGGACGTCTCCTTGCGCTGTACCCTGTACGAGTGAATAATAGTCGAAACTAAAGCGATTTCAATACAACAGTTTAGCGATGAGTGATACATATTAATAAATTTTAAGTATAATGAGTTAAATTATAGATATACTCGTTATTTTGAAACACGATTAAAGATAATTTGATACTTTTAATCATATACATATTTAATCATGTTTGAAACCTTGAAAATAGTTGTCGTTAGATCGTTCGTGTACCTATTCAGATGTTTTATATATTATTCCTTTTAGACCTTTTTATTCCTTTTATTGTGTTAACGAGTATAATATAGTTAATTTTATATTATGTTGTGCGCAAACGAGTCATAGGTTTCAACCGAGAAATTTTAAAATGTGCGCAAACTAGTTGTAGCCGTTTGCCACAACAGTAGTTTACGGGCATATGGCGAAGAAAGGCCTTTAACCGTTTTGGTTCTCTCTAATCTTTTTTTTTCTCTCTCTCTACTCCCGTCAGGTGGCACAAAGTACAAGTGACCGACACCACGTACGAAGTGATGGACTTGCCCACTGGACACGAGATAATGTTCAAAGTGGCGGCCACGAATTGCGTCGGCACCGGACCCACGTCGCACAACACGAAATACGTGAAGATCGTCAGTCCCGGATCGTTTGCCGCGCCCGTCGTTCAAGAGCCACTGTCCGATTTATCGATCGGAATGGGTAAATCGGCCGTGCTCCAGTGTGTGATAACCGGCAAACCCACACCGGATATCAAATGGTAATTTCCCACAAAATGCGCACTGCGTCTTATTGACGCCACAAAATTGTCGGCAAATTTAATTTAATTTAATTTAACTCGTGTTCGAAACTCCCGAAAAGTTTCTTAATCACGATTTTTAGAAAAATCTCTTATTATTTCTTACCTCATAAATTTACGAAAATAACGCTTTTAAGCACATAATCTACGTAGAATATAATTATTATTTTATACTGATAAAAGTTCTTTCCAAAATTCTTTCAAACAGAAATTCATTATGTGAATATATATATATATAAAAAATTTGGGTACCAAATTTCAAAACAATCGGTTTGGCCAATTTTCTTTTATGTACGTTAAAGTGCATAGTTTTAGGTAAAACTAACGAATTTCGTCAAAATTCTAACTTCAAACAGGTATAAAAAAAAAATTGACTATCGATTTTTGAGATTTTTTCAGGTCAATTAGACATATATATGTCAGTGAGATCATATTAAATTTTCAAGTCTTAATATCAAAAATGAAAAATTTTATTACATAAAAACTAACAAAAAATAAGATATTTCCGAAATTTTCAAAATGCTGTACTTAACTCAAAATTGATCAAATCTTTTTAAAATTTTTATGAAATGTTTTCGTAGCTATTTTTAGTGGTTGGTGAAAATTTCAAGTCTTTAGCTCCATTATTTTAGAAGTTATGTCAAAAAGTAATTTTCAATTTTACGGAAATTGCGGTACATATTTTGCCGTTTTTTGTAAATTTTTCGACTGTTTTCCCCCATTTTTAGAAGAAGTATTGAGAAATTGGAAAAACGACCTCTAAAAAGTACCATCTGGGTGTGATTCCGGTTCTATAGAGATACTGATAAGTGCTTCCAGAAAGAGAAAAAAATAAAAATAAATAAACATCATTGTAAAAACATAAGGTTCTTCACTTCGTTCCGAATCTAAAAAAAAAAAAAAAAACGGTCATTAGTTTTAAAAGAATTGATATGAGGGGGCGTTGTGAGACTTTTGCAGGATGTCAAAAATGGCATTGAGTAAAAAAAGGTCGAAAAACACTGATTAAAATAATACGCCTTGCCAATTTTGGAGGGCTTGCTGCAACAACCAGATAAATCCACTTTTTTCAAAACACACTTTTTTACGGAAATGTATTAAGGAAATTATTCTTGAAATTTAAACGCAACAACCAGATAAATCCGATAAATAGTGATGAAGTTATTATAGAAATGAATTTATCTTGTTTTGTAATCTGTGATAATTAATGTGATATTTGTTATGTTTTGCTTGCTATGGTACCTTACAAATGTTTTATGAATAATAGTTATACATTTTTAATAGTAATAGTAATAGCTTAATTTAACCTTAATAGGAAAAAATTTTTGTTTGTTTGCTCATTATTAAGTCATACGAATAAATAAAAACCAGATAAATCCGGATAAATCTTGTTGTGGAAGCAATGTGTAAACACTGTTTACCTGTATGGTATTAAAAATTGCATTAAAAATCCAACAACATTTAAATGTAAAATTTACTTAATTTGAGTACTAATAAAGAAAAAAAAAAAACAGTGCTCTTCGGTGCAATAACCAGATAAATACATGCTTCCTTCAACTTTGACACTAACAATATTTCAACACCAAAAATTTTTTTTTTTTCATTCTGACTTTAAAGACGTACGTATAAATGAGTGTAGAATTCGAATATATTTATTGTAAATAATAGATTTTAAACTAAATTTACATTGTCCTGAAAAATTTCAAAAAGTGGATTTATCTGGTTGTTGCAGCTGGCCGTTCAATTTATCTTTTGAAAATATTGTCGCATCTTACGTCGCATTGTCTAGCCCGTATGACGTTAATATAAATCTATGGCGAAAAACGTTTTTTGTTTTTGGAAATGAAAACAATCATTGGGTTTACAGGCTCAAGAACAAGGCGGTGTACAAGACGAAGACGGCCACGTTCGAGAACCACGTGGCTCGGCTGACGATCGCGCAGTGCGACGAGTCGACGGCGGGCACGTACACGTGCGTGGCGTCCAACGGGGCCGGTACGGCGCAGACGTCGTGCAAGCTGGGCGTGCAGGACGTGCCGCGGATCACGGTGCACGAGTCGGAGGCGTCGCAGGTGATCCGCGTGCGCAACCAGTGGAAGGTGAAGGTCACGTACACCGGGCATCCGCGGCCCGCGATCGCGTGGCAGAAGGACGGCCAGCCGCTGCGGCCGGTCGACAAGCGCGTCACCGTGTACGTGGACGAGGACGACTGGTCCACTACGGTGGCCATCTACGCGGCCGAGCGGTCGGACACCGGCGTGTACACTGTGACCGCGTCCAACGAGGCGGGCACGGCCGCGTGCAACCTGCAGCTAAAAGTCATCGGTAAGCGACGTCGTCGGCGGCGGCCCTTCTCCCCCTCCCCTCTCAACGTGTAGCTCCTCTCAGCCTCGGAAGATAAATAGTCCCTGTGGGGGAATGAAACCGTGGCAGAACAATAGACAATTAAATATAATATTACGAACTGTGTATCGTTAAACGTTGGCGCAACTTAGATAACATTTTTTTGGGGAGGGGGTTGGGCTAATATATTTTTTGATTGTTTAGCCCTATCACCCTCAAAAAATCTGGAGGGTACACGTAGTTTTGAGAGGACATGGCTACAACCACCCCCACTAATTGCGCCAATATCACATTAAACGTTAGCACGACTTTGATAACATTTTTTAGGAGGGGGCCAACACGTTTTTTGATTGACTTAACCCTCTCCACCCAAAAGGAGTTAAACTTATGTAGTTCTAAAAAAATCTGTAGGGTACGCGTAGTTTTGAGAGGACATGGCCCCAACTCCCTCAACCACTCCCACTAATATCGCCCCATTTTTATTTCGTTACATAAAAATATTATAAACCAATTTCTATCTCCTTCGCCCCACAAAAAATATTTATTTCGTATACGCACTTGGGTACTCGGTGGCGGATTCGGTCAGTCGAAAAAACTGCGGCTTGGACGATTTTGATCAGCGTCATTTCTCTGACGGGTCCCGACCTCATTTATTGTGTTTTTAAGTGAACATGATGTGTGAAATGGGATCATTTTTATCGAGTATAAAACAACGCCAAGCAAGTTATAACCGAAGCCTTGATGTTGATGCACCAAAAAACCTAGACAGATGTCTTTGAATTTACCAATTTTATTAAAACTTTTAAAATTACTTAAAATTATTTAAATTTTAAATTATTATTAAATGTACCATGAAACATTAATATGATTCCAATATTATATTATAATGAACGTAAATGGTAAACGAAAAAAACAAATATATAATAATCCTTGAATTTTCTTTAAATTAATGGAAAACAGAATAAAAAAATATAAAACGAAAATTAGCCAAGTGTTAAGGTGTTGAATATTGTTGAAGCATATACTAGGAATATATTATCATCCAAAACGTTTCAAGAAAAATACATCAACATCAGGGGTTTAATGATTATTCCGTCACTGATCTGCCACTGGTATACTAATTTACTTTATTTCATAATGTAATAATTATACACACCCATAGGCACAAATAGGATGAAAAATTTGAGGGGGTTAATATTTTTTTATTCATTTTGATAAGTATGGCCGTATAAAATATTTTCTGATGTATATAATATGTATGCTGTACCTATTTTACCTACGCTTATTTATCGTACATTTATATAACGAAAACGTATTTAAGGATCAAGGATTATATCAAAAAAACATTGAAATTGCAATTTGTATTTCAACATAGGTTAATAAAACGTAGGGAAATATTGTGTTTATTAGTAATTTTACAATTAATAATTGATTCATATAGTGTTATACAATATCATAAAGTAATATTCACCATAAATATATTTATACATACCTATTCAAAAATCATACATTTTGGGGGTGCTAAGCCCCCTCTAGCCCCTCATCTATTTACGCTAATGTTCACACCCATATCTCTCCAATTGCAATATTATCGACGTTATTAACACTTTGTATGTGATATTATTGTTATGTTATTAGAATCGAATGAAGACGATGGTAAGGGACAAAAAAAAATAAAAAAAAATGCTTTGGTTTCGTCGACGGTAACGTTCACGCATTTAAATTATTGCACGTACCGTTTACTGAGACCCGTGCCTGAGTTCCCTTGGAATTTTTTACCATTTTTTTTTTTTTTTTAACAATTTCATTTGTCGTTATTCCATGAGCATGAGGGATCGTTGAACCCTTCGCCGCACGTGTTATCGTCTAACCTGTACGGCCTATAGGCAATTCAGAGTGTCGAACGATATAATTAATTATCTTCCACCCTCGAGTCGAATCAAACTTTTGGCTTATTCGAAGCGTAGCGTTTTCGCACCACGTCGACCGTCGCAATGAATCGAAAAGTTACTATATTATGAATTATTATGTTATTGACACGACGCTACGCGTTGGGCCCGTTGAGTTCACTCGACTTTCAAAATCAATTAATATTCACATTTTATTGTAACGTTTTGATTTTATAATAAAATAAAGTCACACCCCATAACACCAAAAACGACCAACCGATAACGCTCGGCATTTAAATCTTGCACTGCAGATACATATTTTGTAATAACCCTGAGCTACTCGATCAAGAAAACAATACTATTCATCCAACCAAAATATTCAATTATTTCTCAAATGCTGAGTTATTCGTTTGCATATTATTTAATAATTATCCTCCTATGTATAACAACTGCAGGTTTGTCGTTTGCGTATCGATTATATTATTTTGAACTATATAACCATTTATGGAAAATACTAATTTTATCTCCAAAAACTGCATCCATCCCAGTACCTTTTGTTCCTTTTGGAATGTATTTTTCAATACAACACTGTTACTCACCCTTACCGCATGTATCTATTAAAAATATCCAAAGAATAAATATCTTGATATTAAATCCAAAATAACAATAATATTTATTATATATATATATATATATATAACTGAAAACAAAGTTTGGGGGAGGGTCCAAAAATATGAACCTTTCTTCTCCTTTTTTGCTTATTAAATTGTTTTATTTTATCGGGTTGGAATCAGTTTTTTTAAAATTTCAGGAGTCCGTGACCTTGTGTAAGTAAATATATATAAATACCTTATTTTATCTACAGAATTTTATTCGGATCATTTTTACATGAATTTAAACATATTGAAATCAAAATTTGAACGAGTAGTTCTATAGTTAGAATTGTTTAAACTATACATGTGTAAAGTCGTATGTAATCTACAGTTGTATAATGTATAGGTATATAGGTATTATTGTAGGTACACAAATTCTCACCACATTGGACCAAACTAGTACCATAGAACGGATTATCTGTTTACTATAAAATATATTGATTGTAGACTCTTCTGATTTTAATGACCTGTAAGCTTTGTCAGGTCTACTTCAGTACTACCTTAAAAGTATATGTATACTACATATAATAAAATTGTCGACTATATAAGTAAATTAAATAAATGAAATTATATTAAATAATAACAAATAATAATATGAATATATTTTTTTTCAGTTATGAGCTGTAATTACAAATAAAATAAAAAAATAATTAAAATTTAATATGTTTACAATGAGATCGTTAACACACACATACCTACTTAAAAAAAAAATAAAAGTATCTAATTTTTGGTCCGTTACAGGACAGTCACAGTGTAGCAATTCAATTTTGAAACAACACGGGAGAGTATGTACTTACTTTCTTCAGGTAGACATAGTGTTGACCGGGGAGAGCTTACATATTTCCTTCGAGAAAACATAATGTTGACCCTGAAGAGTATACCATGTGGAAAGTTTACTAGTTTTTTTAAAGTCGTGAAATTCATAGGCGCCCGCAGGAATTTTTTCAGGGAGGGGCACAAATTAAAACACAAAAAAATTGAAGTTTTAAAAAAATAGGTACGTTAGAATTTTATGTTCTTTTTCACTAGCGAAGAATTTGAAGGAAATTACTACTGATTATAACACACATCTTTCCGATTTTGAAACTTTTACTTCGCATTTATAAACGATTTTAATTTGTTACGTAATTATTTTGCCTTTTTAGCTATTATGTTTTTACTTTTTTTGGTTCATTTTATTGTATTTATTTTATCAAATTCCGTCAATACACAAATATATTTTGTATAAACGCCATATTTATATTTCATTAAATGATATCCTATGTTTAAAATATTTTAGCCAATAGTTGTATAAGTGTATTACAACATTTAATTTGTCAGGATTCGAGAATTAAGTATAACTATAAAATCAGAGTCAAATCAATTCAAATCGAAATTCAATCAAAAGGCTTATAATAAATTACTTAAATAAATGGAATGATTTTGTCCATATAAAATAAATATGAACATAAACATTTAAATACGATTTTTTTTTTTTTTTTTACTAATAAGACAAAAATTTCTTGGATATTTAAAATTGTGATTTTTAGTGCATTTATTGAGATTTAAAATGCATTCTTCAAAGATCTTTACTGCAATAATTTCAGATCTCTATTTATCACCATAAAGATCTGCATATTACGAATGAACTGTTTTTTTATTATTATTATTTTGAGACTAAATCAAATTTATATAATCAGAATATAAATGAAATATTCAGCTACAGACTACACGTATAACAGTTAAAATCGCTTTTGGAAAGTCCAGAAGGGGGCAAATTCCCCACCTTTCCCCCCTATCCGGGCGCCTATGGTAAGAGTTTACCTTTACCGCCATGGATAAAATGAAACGTTTTATTAGGATGGTAAATCTAAAGGTGTACAATTTTATTTATTCCTCTGTTTTATTTTATTTTCGGATATTTTTCAGGGTTGGCAAAAACCCGGGCTTTATTGAAAAAACCCAATCCAGTAAGGCTTTTTCGGGGTTTTTCAAATAAAACCCCAAAATACCCAAAATCCCGTTGGGTTTAATGTAAAGTTGTTTAAGTGGGTGGTTTTATGGGTTTTTTTTTGAGAAAAAAACCCGGGTTTTTCCTAAATTAACCCATCTAATTTTTTTTTTTTTCGTATTTTGACTGCACTATTTTTCATCTTTTCAATTATAGAATAATGAGCTTTTGATCTACAACCGTGTATTTAATTTAGCTTAATCCTTTAATGTCTTCATAATTTTGAATTCTTATTATTGTTAACTTTTTTAATACTATTTTTTTTTTTTTAATTTAAAAAATTTTTATTGATTTTTTTTTTTTTGAACGTCTAAATGCTTCGAAAAAAAATAAAAGTGGAGTCTACCCACCCATGATAGAGCCGGGTTTTTTCAATGTGTGTTTATTTTTTTTCAATAATTAGTGGGTTTAACCCAGAAAAGCAGCCCGGGTTTTTTCGGGCTGGGCTTTTTCGTGCCACCCCCTGATATTTCACCTTCGGATTTGCTATTACCTTCCCCTCGCACGTGTTCGTACGCCCAGTGAACTGTTTGCTACCAAACGCATAAAACATAGTATAGTATTATTGCGGACTTCATAATATTATATTCGTTGTGCAGACAAACCGAGCCCGCCGCAAGGCCCGTTGCGCATCGAGGAGATCAACGCGGACTCGGTGACGATCGCGTGGAAAAAGCCGCTGGACGACGGCGGGCTGGAGATCTCGTCGTACCAGGTGGAACGATGCAACGTGGGCAAAATGATCTGGTCGAAAGTGGCGGACGTGGACCACGACGTGTCGGCGTACAGCGTGCAAAAGTTGCACGAGGACTCGGAGTACATGTTCCGGGTGTGCGCCCAAAACGCCGTGGGGGCGTCCGACTTTTTGGACAGCGAACCCGTCACCGTCAAGTGCCGATACCGTAAGTGAATATAATAAATGTATAACGAGTATGACGATTGTATTGAAGACTAAAAACTATACGGGGGCACCTTTGGGCGGGGGGAGGGGGCAGGAAGAGTACTTGCCCCCTTCCCCTCCTGGAAAATTATTTTATTTTTTTTAATCGACGGAATATTATATTATTTGATAAAATATAATTTTGTCGAAAATCATTGACATTTACAGTTTTAATACATACAAATATACAATATTTGAATAATATAACATTAGGTGTCTAATCAATCTAAATTCTTCGTTTAGTATGTCAGAAACAGTAAATGAAAAATCTATAAGCATATTTTAACGTTTTAGAGTCTGGGTGGAGCAAAAAAACTTTTTATTTGTTTCATCGTATTGTTTGTTAATTTATTATTTTTTTTTTTTTTTGATGGAAATATTTTTTCTACTCGAAATATAGGAGCTTTACATGAAGTTGCATAATTCAGTACGTGTAGTGTTCCAATAAAAAAAAATTATTCTCATTACACCGATTCAATGAAATAACTTTTTATAATTCTCATCAGTTTTTCCAAAAAAAAAGAAAAAAAGAAAAACTACCCAAAATTCTAATAAAAATGGTAAAATATACCTAAAACTAGATTTTATGAAATCTTTTTTAGTAATTTGGTCGTCACATATTGAAACTAATTGCAACAGAAACTTGAAATTTTTAAACATAACTCAAAACAAAAATATGTCTTCAGTTATACAAATTACAAATGATTACCTATTGCAGTCAAACATCATTACGTATTAAAAATAATTTACAAAAGTATTAAAAACTTTCAGTCATATAGTATTATATAATACAGATGAATACAATTTTTTAGATTATATTTAGAAGTATAAAGTTATCAAAAATTAAATTCAAAAAAACTCCATTTGTTTACGATACGATTTTGAGTTCGTCGGGAGGCATTTTGTGTAAAAATGATCGATGATATGAATCAAATAGATCTAGGGTTGCAATTAATATGCGCCCATAGGCGTAAGTAAGGGGAAGATTTGGGGGGTTCAAACCCCTCCCATTGTAAAATCCTAAAGAAAAAACATGTACGCTTTTCACGAGAAAAAATTCACAAAAATATAAAATATAAATTAATAGACGTCTTTGCTAACAAAAAATACTTTTAATTCTAATAAAATTATATTCAATTGTAAATATATAAACATTCAATACTAAGAAATTGTTCACATTTTTTCCTTGTCTCAAATTTAAAATATAATATATATGTTATCTGTAACTTTTGTCCCTTACTGTGTTTTGTCGAGTTCTACATGTTTAATTTGTATTAAAAAAAAAAAAAACAGACGTACTTTGCACCACAGGTATTTTTTGCTTTTTGGTTAGAATTTTCGAGATTTGTTTAGGATAAGTAGAACTATATGCGAGAGTAGGTGTGTTAAATTTTTAGCTAATAATATCAAAAATTAAAAATTATATTATATAAGACCACAAGGTAATTTCAAAATAGTATATTTACACCAAAAGGGATCAGATTTTTTGAAAAAATGGTCGTTTGTATTACACTATAGTTAATAATGGATGAAAATTTCGAGTTTCTAGTACTATTAGTTTCGGTATTATAACAAAATCATTAAAACCGATTTTATGAAAATCTAGTTTACCACATATTTTGCTGATTATACTTAATTTTTTGATAAATTTTCCTAGTTTTTTGGAAAAATATATTGAGAAAACTTAAAAATTACCAATTAGTTGTAATTTCAGATCTAAAAAATATCTATTTAAAAATGTTGAGCAAATATTTCTATACGAAAAATGTTGTACAAATAAAAACAAAAGAAAAAAGAAACATCATTGTAAAAACACAATAGTTTCTTCACTCCACTTAGAATCTTAAATGTGTTCAAACCAATTATTTTCAGACTTTTCTAAGTGTTTAGTTAATTCAAAAAATTATTTGGTGAACATTTCAAGCGATTTCGTGTTCCTAGCACCATTATTTTTTTAGTACCAACTAAATAATACCAATATTTAATGAAGAAAATATGCTTTTGTATATTTTACTCAAATTCATAATAGTTTTCCTTACGTTTCTCTCGAGAATTTCGAAAAATAACCTCTATTAACCATACTTACTAAATTTTGGTTTAGCACAATGTTTTCAAAACTTTTGTTCCGTGACTCTCGTGCATTTATTCGAAAATTTAACTTTTGAATCACTCCCATTCAAAATCTATACCTAAGCCCCTGTATGCGCCCCATATAATATTAACCTACATGAGATCCTTTATTAAGAAAACCGATTGAAAAAGATTTAAATTCGAGTGGACGTCTCTCTTGGCCGAGAATGTATAAGAACTTGGCGTGTTATTATATTATATTATACTTAATATTTAGTCGGTCATAAGGGCGATTTTAATTGAAAATCGTGTGCGTACCACACACACACACACACAATTTACTGATAAACGATTTATTTTGACTTTAGATAAACCGTCAGCACCGCAAGGACCGTTGCAGATCACGGGCGTGACAGATACGTCGTTGACGATCGCTTGGTTACCGCCGTTGGACAACGGTGGCATTGCGATCGAAGACTACTGCGTTGAGATCAAGGAGATCGACAAAAAGGCGTGGAAGAAGGTAAGCGAGATATTATTTGGAACGCGCAACGATCGCGGTGATCGACAATGATTTTGTGTGTTCGTAGATCGGATCCACCAAAGACTTGCACTTCAAGGTGACGGACTTGAAGAAGGGCTCGTCCTACGACATAAGGATAACGGCCCGAAACCACGTCGGCTACGGCAAACCGTATCAACCGGACGAACCGATCGTGGCCGGCAAGCGCATAAGTGAGAAACGATTTCATTGTAGTTATTTTTCCATGAATATAATATTTTGTTTTCGCCGCTATGTCACGTGAAGTGTACACTAACAAGACCGCCCGCAAAAAAAAATTTTCAGGGGGGGGGGCAGCGAAACAGCAATACACTTACCGTAAATTCTTCTTTTTTTTTTATATCACATCTCACAAAGAAAATATTTAACTGCAATTTAGGATTTATAATACATATAAAATAATTATAAAATATATTTTTCACTTGTAGCATGTATAGTATAGTGTGTGATATGGGTATCAGGTTTAGAAAAATTATTGCCTAAAAGAGGTGGGGGCCGTGGCCCCTACCAACCCTCCCCTGCGGGCGGCCTTGATCGTTAATGCTTTTGCTTTTGTTATTAATCTGCTTACATACACAGGCTTTAAACACGGAATATCCGACGAAACTCTGTACGTACTCATGGGAATATTCCCAACGAGATCCAAGATTTCTGGTGAGTTATTATTATTATTTTACCCCTCTTCACAAATCCCTCCCGTTAATACACCCCGAAAACGATATCCAGAGACCAGAGTAATTTTGCATCAAAAATCAAAATTCCATCATCTACACCAGTGTTTCTCAACCTGGGGGTCGCTAATTAATTATTTAAGGTCGCCAACATTTAAATAAATACTGAATAATACAAGGAAATAAATCCATGTAAAATCGAATGAAAATATTTTCATTGTATATCACATATCATTGTGAAATGAAGAACAATAATTGATTGTATCAACTTTAAATATAACAACAAATTTTAAAAAATTTTAAAAATATATGTCAATTTTGGTTGTAACTTAAAATGAGTATCCAACTCAATTGAAGCTTAGAAAAACTAATAACCTTTAGTCAATTAATTTCAACTACTCATTTGGGTGAAATCACAGTTCCCCTCTGATTATAATACAAATTAAATGGGAAAATAGAATGGAAATTTTTTTAACAAATTCTATTAAACCAAAGATTGACAAAATCATTCAGATCAACAACAACAACGACTAACTACCAAGCCATATTAATTTAAGGATGAATTTAAATATTTGAATTTTTATACATATATTATGATTATAAAAAACCGTACGTACTTCACTGCTCGGGTCAGATACTCTTGGTGGGAGTGCAAAATTTCAAAAAAATGATAAATCATTTCTTTAATAATACGATTATGAATGAAAGAAGTTAATAAAATAAAGAACAATAATAGTGATCATTTTCAACAAACCTACCAAGAGCATCAGAACCGAAGACTGAAAAATATCCTTTGTGCGAAGTATGTCCGGCTTTCTTGTCTATATTTTACTGAAATTTTTTTTTTTGTCTAATAAATAAAGAAAAGGAAATAATAGTTAATGAGCAAATAAGTGTAAGAAAAATATCCAAAATTTTTTTTCACAATTTTCTTGCGCCAAAATGTTTCTTATATATTATTGTATATTTATGTTTAAATTTATATAAATTTTGGATTAAAAATTGACGGTTTTCTAGTCTTTTTTGTCAAATTTTGGGCAGTTTTTCCCCCCCAAAAAATATAAGAATTGAGAAATTTAAAAAACGATCTTTCTAAAGTACCAACTAGAAACAAATCCGGTTTCAAAAAATTGCTGGTGGATACTTTTGAAAAAGTATTTCTATACGAAAAAGTGTGCACAATAAAAAAAATAAACATCATTGAAAAAACACTAGCTTCTTCGCTTCGTTCAGAATCTAAAATGTATTTAGGGGTCGCTAATAATTGAATATCTAATTTGGGGGTCGACACAGGAAAAAGGCTGAGAAACACTGACCTACACCATCACCTAAAGCCATTTGTCCGTTTTAACATAACCATAAATCACAATTTAAGTACAAGACATAACATTTTACACACGTCAAGTACGCATGTTTCTCATTCAAATGTCAACTGTTATATTTTATCAAATGGCCGTTTTAAATTTGAAAAAAAAAATTGTCGAAATGTAACAGTAAATTATATTAGTTCGAGACGAATGAAATACCTGTAGTGACTTAATGCCGTTTTGATGAACGTTATTTTGAAAATAAAACTACTTTTGTACAAAAGTGAAAAAAAAACAAACAAATTGACCTTAAAATGAAAAAAGCTGGACATACTTTGCACGATGGGTGTTCTTCGCACGACGGGTGGGATTCTCTTGACGGGTGTATTGAATTTTTTAATAAACGATAAATCATTTTTTCAATAAAACGATTCTGAACGTGGGAAGTTAATAATATAAAAAATAAATGAGAAAAAAAATTGTAAGAAAAATGTCCAAAATTTTTTTTTTTACATTTTCAAAATTTTCTTGCGCCAAAATCTTTCTTATATGATTTTCTATCTATGTTTAAATTTTCATACAGTTCGGATCAAAAAATTATGGTTTCCGAGTGGTTTTTGTCAAAATTTAGGTAGTTTTTTCCAAAAACAAAAAAAATTGAAGAATTGAGAAATTCAAAAAATGACCTC